>VDFB02162325.1:0-36427 GCA_007258455.2 Sequoia sempervirens | reverse complement strand
TCTTGAAGCATTTTTTCTCTTGAGCAACACAGAGGATTGAGGGTTGCCAGTGCATGGACAACTCTTGATAATCCTCTTTAAAATTATTTTCCATGCACAATAGTTTAGGATTTTGTTCATTTCCATTTCCATTTTCATTTTACTCACTATTCTATCACATTGAGTTTAGTCTGCTCACCCAAAGATCTGGATCCTTGCAATGATTTCACAAGCATTCATCCCCAGACGGAGCCATTGTTGGAACTTTAAAATTCTGATGATTTTATATGTTGTTCATACTCATAATTTTCCAAATAAGTCCTACCATGAGCATATTTTCCCCATATTTGGCCATGTAGTCCCGTAAAATCATCTAAATCTGAATATTTCACATTATAGTTCCTATCGACATGAGGATATCAAGGTCTCCACAACCCATTGTGTATTTTCGCTAATATACATCTGTTGTAGTCTATCGACAAGACTTCTTTGGTGTCACAGCGATCAAAATTCATCTATAGGTACCTATTGGCAGGACATAACACATTGTCTCGACGACAGAAGATTCATATTGGCAAGAGGGTCTTCGTCGGGATGAGTCATAGCGAAGTTATATTGTCTCACCGACCGGCGCAGGAGTATACACTTCGGCCAAACAAATTATATTCGGTATGTGGTCTCACCGAGTGGGGCGTGTCTCACCGACCAATGCGAGGAGCCTTATCAGCCAAGCTATGCGGTATCGATGTAATATCTTGGTGAATACATCGGGTGTTGCCGAAAAATGTGAATGGAATTGTATTAAAATCTTTCGGAATGAAGTTATGAATTCTCGCTGACCCTTGTGTCTCACCGATAAGGATATGCATCAGCAAGAGTCATGTTATCGAAGTGAGGTCTCACCAAGTGCATTATGTCTTGCCGACCAGTGCACGTGGATATTCATCGGCTAGACTAAAGGCATCAGAGTGAAGTCTTGGCGAATTCATAGTGTCTTACCGATTGACAACAAAAAGAACATCTCGGTAAGACTCATGTGCATCGGAGTAAAGTCTTGGTGAGTGGCTCCAGTCTTGCCGACAAAACACAAAAGGGATTCTATCAATGGTTTTCGGTGTGAGGTTATATAGTCTTGCCGACATGCATGTCACGCCGAAGTATTGTTGCATCAATGAGAAAGTGCTTGTGTCTTAGCGACTGGAAAATACATTAAAGAACACATGTCAGTAAGACAAAGGTGTTCTATGAAACCTCCCCCCGACTATGAATTGTCTCAGCGACACACAAGATGGAGGGACAACTTTCGGTATGAAAAATATGATCTGTGGGACATCTCCCCGACAACCGAGGTCACAACGAAACACATATGACGAAGGATATCTGTCGGCGAGACTCCAATTGTCGATATAACGGGGAGACATCATAGCGATGTATTGAAGGAGGACTATCGGCGAGACATTAGATTTCAGCATGACTACGAGATGTCTCAGTGAGTGTTTAGTGCATGTTAAATGAAACCCGAATAATGTTGCTTGCCGACATGGGATTATGAAGCGATGTGTCTCTTCAGATGCAAATGTATAAATGTTCATTTTTGATTGTAAATGAAGATTTGAGATTACATTAGATTAGATATGAGACATACAATAGATAGAGTAGAGATGGATCCAGTAGAATAAAATTTCCAGAACATAGACTATGATGCATGATTTCAAATGGAGATATCAATGAAATTCAGTTGATGTGGCGGTTCATTTCTAGTGTCAATTTTTAGTTGTGCTTATTGAAAGTATTACTGAAGTTGTCTCCAAGATTGATGCTTTCTAGTTATTCAAATTGATATAACAAGTTTATATTCAGTTTATCAGTGCACATTTGTTGTATCTATGTGGTTAATTGATTAGTTCTTTCAAGGAAAGATTAAATCCTTTTAATTGATCACAATAATCAAGGAAATTCATCTGGATCATTAAGAAGAGCTTAGTAATCACAGTCTTGCATGTTTATACAAGTTGTAAACAAAACATATGCCAAGCAATTTGAGTGTTCTCCAGAAATAAGTTGTCCATTTCTATTTCTTTTGACTCTGCATACCCAATAAGGCACTAGTCTCTGCAAGTTCACCATTTAGATTCATTCATCTTCTTTACATCTATTAACTGAACATATTAGGATTTAGCTTTAAGTATTTCTATACAATTTATACCAAATTTAGTTTCATTTGTCCACTTCCATCTGCCATTGTGGGAAAAACACTTCAAAAGAGATAAGTATAACTCACGTCTGCCTCACTCATATAGGTACACCCGCCTAGGTCTAGCAGCACCTAAAGAGTAGAAGGTCTAAACCATTTGACCTTGTCTGTTACCCTAAAATGTTGTGAAAGCTTGGCAGCCTTTCGTGGTTCAAACCTATGTTTTTGAGAGCTAACAAGCCACTCTCCTTTGTATCTCCGAAACAAAACTCATAGAAACAAGGGGTGTGCCAAAACATATAAAGCACTAAAACCACAACAACCAAGAACATGTGCGAGGCATAACCTTCTCACTCAAAGCCATAACCCAAGGCAAGAAAACCATGAAACAAGGTACACCCACAAAAGCTCAAAATAGGAATAAGGTCAAATGAATCACAAGGGACTAAGCATGGAAAAAAAAATCCAACATAAATCCAATTTTCTCCACTGCCTCTAGAAGCCTAAAAGCCAACTACCCATAACTACCAAGTGAGGGCAACTTATACATTGTGGGTTCCTAGCATAAACTTGAAACATGTCCAAACATAAAATCACCTCAATAAGAACATAACAAATGAGGATATTACAATCAACAAGGAACCATTACAAACAATCTATCATCTCACCATGCACTTAAAACAATAGTTCCCAAGAACATTCTAGACAAACAATTATACTCTATTTAAATGCTAATTGAAAAAAAGCCCACCAATTTACTAACTCATTCAAGAACATTTTAATTCATCAATTTCACCTTAGTTGTACGACCGATTAACATTATGCAACTTCTAATATGTATATATGTATACTCTCAGATCCTTAAAATAAAACTACACATTCAAACATTACTTTTTAAGGAACCTTTTTTTTAAATAATCAATTACATTAAAAGTTACAAAAACCAAAATACAACTAGCTAAATTCCTTAATACCCTCATTCTAATATAAATAAATTCTCCTAACAAAATATCATTAAATCAATCAAATATATTCCACCATTTTCACTAGTACACAATGGTTTGCAAATGAAACATCCCTATTTTATCATTTAAATTAATCTCAAAACTAATTGAAGTTTATCAATTTAAAATACCACTTGTCTAAAACAATTCCCTAATCGTTAACATATATATATATATATATTATACAACAGCTGAATAATAGATGCATTAGAATGGTTGTTTTGTGAAACAACATAGTGCAAAATTGCCAATAAAAGATATTGAATACATAAATATCAATATAAATCATAAAGATACCAACATAAAACTAATTATTATTATTATCAATCTCTGTTTTAATAATACCAATATAAATCTAATTACTATCAATCTATGTTTTAGCCATGCTAATATAATTCTGATTACTATCTTTTAAATCAGCATAAGTAACCCAATAAAAAGAAACAACAACATGAAGAGAAACTAACTAATACCTATATATATATACATTTTCATTTGGAATAACTACTCTTAAAAATAAACACCTTTTATTTTTTTTGTTAAAAATTGACACGTGTTAAGCTTACAGCCTATAGAAGCCACACACACACGCACACACACAAATATAAACATACATCAGATTTTAGTATTAACCATCATTTTACCCATGACTAGAAATCAACAAGTTTATTAAGAAACTAAACCATAGACTGAAGGCATGTTAAAGAAATTAAAATGCAAACATATAAAAATATGAAACACATATGGTAGGCTGGGAGAAGTAAGGCAATGATGAGGGATAGAGAGAGGGCACGACCTTTGAAGGTTGTGCACAACAACCTGCGCAAAAAAAGGAAAGAATGGAGGGATGGGGGATGCTCCAGAGAATTTCCACAACCAGCCAAAACACACTACTCAAACACCTATGAAACATAACATCAACCCTTCAAGAAGCCAGACAACAGATTTAGTAAAAGAACAACCACTGAAATTGGATTCATCATTAAAAATAAACAATCTGAAAACAAACCACACCCATTCCTAAATGCACCAAATGGAGGATTTAGAAAGACAAGGCATATTAGGTAAGAGTGAGTGGGTGCTAAAAAGGAAATTGACGACCTTGAAATAGAGGAACAACCCAAGCAACCAGAAGGAAGTCAGGTGATCTATATCAGGAAAATTCAAAACAATGATCCTAGAGTCTTCTAGGTAACCAAATCTAAACAACAACATGCACTCCTAGAACTTAGAAGAATTAAAATTCATTAGGAGCAATCATTCAAGAGCCAAGTAGTGAGCTTTGATGGTATATAGGGAAAATTTTATCCCTACTGATAGTTCAATCACTACGCAGGTTTATGGCAGCTAAACATATATGAATAACATGGTAAAAGAAACTAAGGATATCCTTTAGGAAGATCGCTTAGCCAAAGATTTAGGAAAACCATGCTAATATGTCAAAGCTTAAGGAGCATCAAAGCTACAAGATCATGAAAGTGAATGCAAAACGACAAAAATAGAGGTACTCCAATGCCAGGGAAACAAAGATTTTCAACACTAATCTTTGAAATGCATATAAAGGAAATCGATGACCAACCTCAAGTCCATGCTTGTTGATGAAGATGGTGATCAAGAATGCCCTCTTCACTACCTCTAGACCAATCTCATTCTCCATCCAAAGAACTCTTCCCAATTTAAAGGTTGCCTTGTTTTCTTAAAAAAATTAATCCCAAAATTATTATAGAGCCAAGCAAGAATTACTTGATTTCGAAAACTAAAACAATGAATTTTTTTATTTATTTTTATCTCAATTAAAGACATTGCCTTCTAATTTTGAAAATAAAATCATATAATAAATCATAAAACCACAAAAAAAATGGCAAGTTACCCATTCATATACAGTTTGAAACTATGCATGCCCGTGCATGCGAAATATTTCCAGATTTAAATTTTCTTTTTAATTACATTTTATGATTTAGCTTTATCTCAAAATTTCCATTTAAAATTCTCATTTAAAAATTTTATTCAATACCTCATTATCCACTATATTTAAATTTAAAATAATCATCATTAATAAGTGGGATAATAATCCATTATATTAAATTAAAATATTCCTCAATAATTAAAATAACAACATATATATTGTCAACTCACTATAACTTACAAATTAATACAATAATTAATTAATGACATCTAATTTAATAATTTAATTAAATCATGAAATACTTACGAATTTTGTTAAACCAGCCAATTAATTTAAACAACAAACAATAAACTTAACATCATGAACAACCACTATATCAAATGACTAACACAACATTAATTAGACAATTAAAACTAAACGACTTCAAATGGAATGAGACCCAAAGCGAAAACGGGGGCACAACTAGACAACATCATCAAACACAGTGACAGGGTGACGAACTAAGACGGGGGACTTTCTTGTCAACTCTGATTTCCACATCATACCCATTGGGGTTGTAGGGCACACTCAAACCCGACAGTGCAGGTGGAGTCAGTGCCTAGTACCTACATCCTACACCAAACCCAAATTTTAAGCTATATATATATCCAATCGCAAGCACATCGTGAGAGAAATTTGCAGTGTAGAAGGGTGCTCACAAACGAGCGATGCTACGTCGTTCTCGCACAAGACTCTAAACAGTAACACATCATCATAAATGTCATGAAGCAAGCATTAATCAATTTACATAACAACATAATACTGCATCCAGATGATAAGTATAACTAGATAAAGACAAACACCATGCACCATCATATCATTAACATCATAAAATAGTATCATGAGCATCCAAGAAAACTAAACTACCAACCACACAAGTCAAACTAGTGAAACAATCACCATTATAGTATCAAGTCCTCAACAAAAAAGAGTATCAAGATAGTGACAACAACACGAGGGGTATTACATCCTCCCCCTATATCTAGGCTTACTCTTGGAAGTCAGAATCATCAAAAAGCCAGTTTTTCTTTGGTGGGTCTATTTTGCTTTTTCAGAGGAAAAGTTAGGACCTCCGAGGTCATCAATGGAGGATGGTCAGATACCAAGTGTTAGAATCTAAGTCTCAAATGTTGCACAAAACAATCTACAATGAAATTTGCTTGAAAAATGGTGAACAAACCTGAGGGGGTTTAAAAAAGTTGAAAATTGCAAAAATTATTCTAACATTGGTGGACACCTTACCTCAAGGAAGGTGCCTAGGCTTCAATTCCTTAGAATATTTTCAGTTTTTGTTTGTCATGCACACACAACTATGAACGTGACTGCATCATCAACAACACAATCAACGTAGTCAGCAAGACGGTGAACATGAAGTGCGAGGAGGTGAAAATCATTAAAAATTTACTAACACTAGAGCATAAAAGCGCCTCTACTAGCCAAGGGTGCCCAAAATTTTAGGCAACTAGATGAAGTTTTTAGCAGTTTCCTTCTCCAAGGAATTCTTCTAGCTTCATGATGAATTCAAAATCTAGTCCATAGGACAAGTGTCAAATGCCCAAAAATGAAGATCAAGCAGAAATGTCTCATTAAAGGAGCAAATTGCAAATCATGAGAAAAGTGCCCCTATAGACCAGGGGCACTTAGAAATTGAGGCATTCAAAACCAATTTTTGGGGTTAGTCACTTCTAAGAGATTCATCTCAGATTTAGTCCAGCTCTACAGTGAATCCATCTACCAGCTTAGAGGACCTATCAAATACCAATGGCTACTAATCAAACAAACATGAAAAATGAAGGAAAGGAAAATATAGAAATTCAAAATGGTTCTCTAGAGCTAAAAAGTACCCTTGCAAGCTAGAGGAACCCAACCTTTTGAGCCATCAGATGTAATTTTTAGGTTTTACAACTTCCAAGAGTGCCTTATTAGTTTCAATCAGGCTTTACAACTAGTCCGTCAGCAAGTTCACCAGATTAGTCGAAGGACTAGAATTGTGAATCAAACTAAGGTTTTTTCGTCAGAGGGAGAAATTGAAAATCATCAAGTTTCTGAAGGAAAAGTGCCCTTGCTAGCTAGGGGCGCCCAAGATTTCAAGGGCCCAAAAATCACTTCTTAGAGTTTGCAATCTTGGGGGTTCTTAGATTTGATCCAGCTTTGCGATGAATCCATCAGCAAGTTCTTAGGATTTGTCAAATGGCCAAAATATTGGATCGAACAGGGATGTTGCAAATAAAGTGAAAATCAAAAATTATAAAAAAGCCACACATGGGCGTCCCAACAAGCCATGGGTGCCTAGGATTTTGGGCCTTTAGAACCAACATTGTGGATTTGCAAAATCAGTCATTCTTTCCAAAATTCTTCAAGCTTTCCATTGAATATCTCAGCATGACCATAAGATTCATCAATCATCGACAATTGCAAATCAAACGGGAAATGAAGCATAGGAGACAAATTAAAAAGTTGAAAATCACTAAAAATTGGTTAAGTCTGGCAATGATAAGCACCCTAGTCAGCCAGGGGTGCCCAACATTTGAGACCCTCAAGATCACTTTTACAGTTTGTAGCTTCTAGGACATTCCCCTCATATTTGATCACACTCTCCAACTAATCCGTTAGCCAATTCACATGATCTGTTAGACATCCAGAATCAAAGATCAAATAGAGGCATTTCAACAAGTAAAATTTGAAAATCTTGAAAAATGTTCTAATATTGCAAAGTTGGATGCCATATCTCAAGGAGGCGTCCAAGTCAAGTTGAGTTAGAAATTTTTGAAAGACATCTTCATGCTTTGACACCCTATTTTCTAGGGATTCTTTGAGTTGATAGATATTTTCACGTGATGACTCCTAAATTTAGGGTTTTCACAAGTTAACTACTTCTTTCACCTCCAAATTTTACTATAGAAGCATTTGGGCATCTATTCTTCATTATTTTGTAGGTTAGATTGAATGAGAAAACATAAGATTTTTTGAACTCAACAAAATTTGGAGGATCAAATGAAGGGTGTTTTTCAGAGTTCTTCATGTAAATTTGAGTTCAGGTTGCATAGAAGAACACTTTTCCATAATCCATTTTTTCCATGGCATCATTTTAAAAAAATAGGTCATTGTTTTCAACTTTCATCGATCTAGGTCAACTTCTTTTTCATTCTTCTTCAAAGATTGAATTTTTTTTCCACTGCTTCTTTAGCTTCCACTTTTCTAGGGTGTCTTGCATGTTTAAGATTTTTATTTTTTTTAAATCTAACAATCTAGGTTTATTTAGCACAAAATTGGCCACAAAACCTAGACCTCAGATTTCTTTAAAAATCTTTGCCTCTGCTATCTCTACTACTTCTACTTTCCAAAAACTCTATCTTTTTCAAGACAAACTTAGTTTTTCAAAAAATGGACGATCCAGGTTTCTTCAGCACACGAGCACCTACAAAACCCATATCTCTGATTTTTCCCAAAAAAAATTCTTCACAACTTCTATTTTTGAGGGGTTTCGCATGTTGGTGAAAAAATCAATTTTTTTGAAAAATGGACAATCTAGGTCTATTTAGAACGACATTTTTTACAAAACCCATATCTCATATTTTTCTCCAAAAATTTGCCCTTTTCTTGAAGAAGATTCAATGAAGCTATTTTATAGCTTTTGTGCAGAACTTGTTCGAACATATCCATGTTCATATTCAAACTTCATGGTTTCATCATGCAATACTCTTCCATTGAAAAAAATCAAGAAAAGCGTAAGAAGCATGCGGCTGCAGAAGAAACATGGGTCATCACTCTAGTTACAAAGTCGTCAAAGTTACCAATTATTGATCTTCTAGTTGAAGTGTGCAGATATTTCCAGGAATAGAGCTCAAGTGAAGACAATAGTTAAATTGAGGACTTTTCTGAGATTAACTAACCATCCTCTTTTCATGGATGCTTATCTTTGGAGACAACTATTGTACAGTTGGAGTTTTCTTTAGTTTTAGATCAGTTAACTAATATTAGTCATTCTAGTTAACTGTTAGTTATCTTTGTTTAGACATAGGAATCAATCTTGCAGATTGGCAATACTAATTATTAACACAAGGAGATTTTAGAATTCCTACTCTTGTGTTTGTGTATAAATAAAATAATCCTTTCTCAATATTTTTCTCAACCATTGTTGCTATAACAAAATTGTTGGGCTTTAGTGCCTCCAAGTTTGCTATTCAGTATCTATTCACTTTGTTCAGTGTAATTTGGTTTAATCATAAATTGTATACCTATTGTAGCTACAATCTACTGTCCCAGATGTGTGATTACTATTGGAATTGAAGGAAATAAATCTTATGCCTGCCTTGCTTTGATCCACATTCTCAAAGACTTTCAGTGTTATTGTTTTATGTTTTGCTTTCATAATATTTATTTCAACATTTATCTGAAAGTACAATGAGTCTTTGGATGTGTTCTAAAAAATAAGTTTGTTTAAGCTTTGTGTTTATCAACCATTCGCTGTTTACTTCTAAATTTTATTGCTTTAAATTTACTTGAGAAGTTAGAAGCACCATTAGTTTAGGCCTAGTTGTAGTTGAAGTTATGAAACCAAAGAAAACCTTAGCTATGACACAAAGAGTTTTATAACCTTGTTCTCTTAGTTGAGATAAAAAGATTGGAAATTAGATTAGCATTTCTTTTTACGCATAATCAACACAAGAGGGAGCTTCCCCTCCTAATTTGAAGAGCAGTCTAACTATGCATAGTTGTCAATTTCCAATCAGCACTCTAGACGTGCGAATTGAAACACCAACACTACTAATCTATTTTTTGCACATCTTATAAATCTTTACCTCTTGATGGTTAGATATTATAGTTGGGTTTGCCTTGGTAGGCATGCATGTGGGATACAAAAGTGTATATGAAGTCACAACCTATTCTAAACAAACACCAAGACTTGCAAGCTTCCCTCTCATGGTTTAAAATGATGAATGATGAGAAAAAAGTGGATTTGTAGATAATAAAAGAGTTATCATCATGTATAATCGTAAAATTGCACCCCTTGCAATTTTGCATACATTCTTGCTTCCACTTTAGTGTCCACTCCCTTAGCATCTTAAGTAGGCTCATTTTAGCCCTTGCATCAACCTTTTCCCCCTCTTAGGATGCTCCAACACCCCTTTTCAGCAGCTTCCGTTACATGTTAGCTTGCATCGAACTTAGTGCTTCTTTTGTTTTTGTTGTTTTGTAGCATGACGTGTCCAGACACTAGCGTGCCATGTGGACATTCACATGCCGTGCTAGTGTCCTATGATGTTTCAATGTTCAAACAACCGTTTTTGAGCATGCTTTCCACTTGTCACCTCCTTTGGTCAGTGGTAATGGCTTGAGATGCTTTGTAACCGCCCAAGAAGCTTCCTTTTGCTTCTTTTCTCTCTTTAAAAGATGTCATTTCAGTTCATTTGTGGCTCTTCCTCCATTTCTAGCTCCACTCTTCTGCTTCTAGCTCCTCTCTTACTTTGGTTCCAGCCTTCTACACTTCAAATTTTTCTTGCATAGCTTCATATAGCTTGTTGTAGCAACTTCAAGCTCTCTCAAGCTCCCTTTACAACACTCTTTACAGCTCTATTTCCCTTGCTTCATGCTTGTGAGCATCTTGGGGATTTCATATCCCTTATCTACTACATATTTGCTTCGTGATATGGGTTCTCCTCCTTGAGCGAGGATTTCTTTTATCACCTCTTTTGTGATATGGGTTCTCCCCCTCGAGTAGGGTTCACTTTTATCTCTCCTACTTGGTGGTGCGGGTTCTACTCCTGAGCGATTTTTTCTTTCACCACATGCTTTGTTCATTTCTCTCTTTCTCTAACTTCTTGGTTGTTTGTGGAGGTGGGAACACGAAAACAGGGCTTTGACTGAGGCAAACCCATATACAACCCCAACACTTTCTCCAAATATTAGACTAGTAGGTATTAAAGATATTTACTAGCTGGAGGGTTCATTACTTGGATTGTTGTGAGTATCTTCTTTCCTTTCTTCTCCTTATCTCTATCAATTTTTCACTCTATTTCAGTTTTATTATATTCCACTACTTTATCGCATTCTGTTAGCTCTTAGTAATCTATTTGCTAGCATCCATTTAGGTATTTTTTGTGACATTCTCACTTTCTAGTCCGTACAATACACCAACACGCTGTGTTGTCGTCCTTACTCCACACTGACGTCCTTTGGCCGAGAGCCCGTCAGTCTGTCTAGAAAATCTTTGTGACTTGCTCTTTCAAATTTTGAAACTCTCGCTACTATTCTTGAGGTAGTTTAGGGTAGTTTTCCCTATGAGGCTCTCTGAATGAAGATAACTCAGAGTAGTGAATCCCCCTCTTCTACATTTTGGTGAACCTGACATGAAGAGAAAATCTTCTGAAAAACTAGGAATTTATTTACCCCTACTTGGCGGGGTCATAACTTTTGACTCGATGCTCGGAATTCAAAACCGTTTGCACCATTGGAAAGGTCTCCTAGAGAACTAGTTCAATCCATAAAATACTAGTGCCTTTTGCAATTCAATTTTAGGGACCGACACAAGTTCTAACCTCAAATTTTGCTCTGGAGACCTCCGAAAATGCGAATTACTAAAACATAGAAATACCAAAAAAATTGTAATGAATTTAAAATCTTCTTTTATTAGCTCAATATCTATTTTTTTTCAAAATGTTAATGATATTCCATTTCATGCATGTGATGGTGACTTGGCTTTGCACATGTCACTTGGTATCTTTGATCATTCTCACGAAATTCCTCTTACTTCAGAGGATATTTTGTTGCAAGAAGATGAAATCGTTGATACTTTTCTTAATATTACTTTGCCTTCTCTTCATTCCAATGCACTCTCTTCTAGAGATGATGCATTTGTGAATGGTGAATCTACTCTTCATTCCAATGCACTCTCTTCTAGAAATGATGCATTCGTGAATGAGGAATCTCATCCTTGTTCTAATACACTCTCTTCTAGAGATGATGGATTAGTGCATAATGAACCTCCTTCTACATCTGATTCTCCTTGGATCGATGTTGAGAATGGTTCTTCAAATAATCATTCCACATTTGATCCTCTTTGGATCAATGTTGAGAATATGTCTTCAAACAATCATTCTACTAGTTTTGATGATTCTGTAAATGTAATATGTGTCTTTGTTTCCCCTTAAAGGCCTAAGAGATTGATCATTTATGTGACTACAACTAGTCCTTCTCCTAAAAGGGTTTGTTCTATTAATGGTGTTCCATTTAATAACGACTCTCGTAGTCTTTCTATGGCTCCCTCTTATAGAGTAGTAGCCAATACTTATGAGAATACAATGAATAGAAAACCAAGCCTTCTTCAAGCTCCTAAACCCATGACTAAATCACCTGATGATTATGATCTTGTCGAGCAACTTCAAGTTACTCTGGCTAAGATCTCATTGTGGGACTTGCTTCAGTCTGCTCCACTTTATCAAGGTATGCTTCAGGATGCCTTGCAAAAGATCCTCTTGCCTTCTTCTACTAGCCTGGCAGATGCTAATGCGTTGATAGCTCATATTCATGCAGATTTTCCAAATATTATGTTCTATCTGCAAGAACCTTCGTCTTTGAAAGTATAGAAGCAAGCAAATCCCCTAATGATTATAGTCAACATTAATAAAATTGGCATTATACATACTCTCGTTGACGCCCTGGTTCAACACTCAATGTATGTAGCATCAATGATCTATTGCCTAATATTAATATTGATTCATCTTCTCTTAATACTTCTTCTGTTGTCATTCATGGGTTTGATATGTCAGTCGACAAGCCCTAGGCACGGTAGTGTTTCTTCTGAGGTTGGGAATCATTACCGTACCTACCCTTGTATATGTTATGTCAGAGAAGTTACCATATAACCTTCTTCTTGGTAGACTGTGGATTCACACCATGGATGCAATTCCGTCTACCTTGCATAAATCTATTAAGTTCATCTATAATAATAAAGTAGTCATAGTTAAGGCTGACCCAGATGCTATGCACTTATGTGAGATGGCAGCTGTTGGTCAGGCTTCAGTTGTGCCTACTTTTATTCCTTTAGTGTCTTCTAATTTGTTAGTGCTTACTCTTGCAGTACCTACTAAAAAGAATACTCTCAAGATAGATATCCCTAAGGAAGATCCTTCTGAAGTAAGAAATATCAACTTTGCTCCTTCTTCTTCTTCTTCTCAAAAGAATGCATGTCTTGGTGATGATTGGGGTTCTTTAGACTTTACACATTCCTTCATTTAGGAATATAAAGTCGACCTGGTCCACTTAAACCTCTCAATAACATCATCCACACCCACTATCAGAGATGATTGTTCTTCTATATCGTAGGGTGGCATGAGTAATAATTGTAATGTTCTTAGTGTTGATCCTCCTTCTAAGGAAGATGATCACACTTCTATTGAAGGGGTTAATGATGGTAATCTTGTTAAGAAGGATAATGGCGATCCCATAGAGGAGAATAATCCCCATTGCTGGAATAATGCTCTCTATGAAGATCCTCCTCCTTTGTCTGCTACCTTTGTATCTTCTTCTTGTGAGAAATCAAAATTTTCTCCACAAGAGAAAGGCTTGCTTCCTTCTCCTCATTATTTGTCTAATCAAGAGTGTATCTTGTTGAGGCTTCTCAAAGCCCGCTAGATTACTCTTCCTTCTTCTACACATAAGAAACTTCATGATCATGATAAAAGAAGAACATTCTTTCTGTGCATACCATCGAGTGCCTAGCCATTCCACCAATGAATGTAAGGCCTTGAAGAACAAAATACAACAACTTTATGATTCAGATGTTATCAAACTCTCGTTTGATTGATGTACCTTCCTTTACTTCACATGACAAGTGATATTGAGGTTTACCTCTATCCTGTATGTTTGCATGGTTCTCCTCCCTTGTGTGTTGGGGGCAGTGATAACTCATTTTGGATATGTGTGTCCTTCTTAAGGACCCCCTCTTTTCTCTCTATCTTTCAATTGAAGCATCCCTTGAGTGGACCCCTTTTTTCTCTTGAAGGGTTCCTGAGGGATCCCCTTTGAAATATTTTCTCCTTCAAATGAATTCTTTGCATCTAGCTTGGGAGTAGCCTGACTAGACCTCACTTTTCAAATAGTGCGTCCCTTGAGTAGACCCCTCTCCTTTTGAATGGTTCTCAAGGGAACCCTTTGAAAGCTTTCCAATCTATTGACAGTCTGTGTAACTGTCTTCTTACTTGCCTATGTGGCCACTTTCGCTTTGTAGGTGCACCTGTGAAGCTGCTTTTCAACTCTACGGAGTCCCCTTCCTTTTGTTTCCTCCATGCGAGAGATCTTGGGGGATACCTCCCTACAGGTCTATGGTCCTATAGGGAACTTCCTTTGAGCTTCCTCCATGCGAGAGATCTTGAGGGTGGCTCCCTTGTAGGTCTACGGGTCTGTAGGGCACTTTCTTTGGGTTTCCTCTATGTGAGAGATCTTGGAGGATACCTTCCTTGTGGGTCTATGGGTTTGTAGGGCACTTTATTTGGGTTTCCTTCATGTGAGAGTTCTTGAAGGACACCTTCCTTGTAGGTCTACAGGTTTGTAGGGCACTTTCCTGGCTTCCTCCATGTGAGAGATCTTGGGGGACGCTTCCCAGGTATCCTCCATGTGAGAGTTCTTGGGGGACACCTTCCATCCAGGTCTACAGGCCTGTAAGGTGCTTACTTCAAAAGGCTTCCTTCATGTGAGAGATCTTGGGGGTTTCCTCCTTGTAGGTCTGTGGTCCTGTAAGATGCT
Organism: Sequoia sempervirens; assembly: GCA_007258455.2. Classification (NCBI taxonomy): domain Eukaryota; kingdom Viridiplantae; phylum Streptophyta; class Pinopsida; order Cupressales; family Cupressaceae; genus Sequoia; species Sequoia sempervirens. The sequence goes on along the minus strand of VDFB02162325.1, from coordinate 21,561 downwards.
TTTCTGGGTATCCTTCATGTGAGAGATCTTGGAGGACACCTTCCTTGTAGGTTTGCGGGCCGGTGAGGTGCTTACATTCTTAAATTCTCTTCTCTTTCTTCTCAATTGTATATACCGGATCAAAGATCTACTTCTTCTTCATCTTGAATATATTCCCTTCCTCTCTTCATTTTAGAATTATTCTATATGTTTAATTTGGGGACGACACATAGTACTGAGATAACTTTCTACATTGAGGTCTCTTTCACCTTGCTGACTCAAATCCTTTAGTTGTTTGTGTGCTAACATTGTTATTTGGTGCATTTTTTTCTTGTCTAATGCATTTTTCTTACAAGTCTTCAGCTTGGGGGCATGCTTCCTTGGTTTGAAGAGTTATCTACTTCCTCTATAGTATCCTTTTGGCATATGATGTTATTTATGTTTAGTATATTTCCTTTAGCGTGCATATTAATGTAGATTCATATTCCCACTAAAGTGGGGGAAAAATGTATAATCATAAAATTGCACCCCTTGCAATTTTGCATACATTCTTGCTTCCACTTTAGTGTCCACTCCCTTGGCATATTAAGTAGGCTCATTTTAGCCCTTGTATCAACTTTTTCCCCCTCTCAAAATGCTCCAGCACCCCTTTTCAGCAACCGCCCGTGCATGTTAGCTTGCATCAAACTTTGTGCTTCTTTCATTTTCGTTGTTTTGTAGCATGGCGTGTTCAGACACTAGTGCGTCGTGTGGGCGTTTGCACGCTACACTAGCATCTTAGAAAGTTTCAACATTCAAACGACTATTTTTGAGCATGCATTCCACTTGCCACCTCCTCTGGTCAGTGGTAATGGCTTGAGATGCTTTGTAACCACCTGGGAAGCTTCTTTTTGCTTCTTTTCTCTCTTTAAAATATGTCCTTTCACTTCATATGTGACTCTTCCTCCATTTCTAGCTCCACTCTTCTGCTTCTAGCTTCTCTCTTACTTTGGCTCCAACCTTCTACACTTCAAATTTTACTTGCATAGCTTCATATAGCTTGTTGTAGTAGCTTCAAGCTCTCTCAAGCTCCCTTTACAACACTCTTTGCAACTATATTTCCCTTGCTTCATGCTTGTGAGCATATTGGGGATTTCATATCTCTTATCTACTACATATTTACTTCATGATACGAGTTCTCTTCCTTGAGTGGGGATTGCTTTTATCACCTCTTTTGTGATATAGGTTCTCCCCCTCAAGAGGGGTTTGCTTTTATCACTCCTATTTGGTGGTGCAGGTTCTACTCATGAGTGGGTTTTAATTTCACCACACACTTTGTTCATTTCTCTCTTTCTCTAACTTCTTGGCTATTTATGGAGGTGGGAACACCAAAACAAGGGTTTGACTAAGGAAAACCCCTATACAACCCCGACACGTTCTCCGAATATTAGACTTGTAGGTATTGACGATATTTACTAGCTAGAGGGTTCATTACTTGGATTGTTGTGAGTATCTTCTTTCCTTTCTTCTCCTTATCTCTGTCAATTTTTCACTTGCCCTCCTTTCTACATTTATTTTATTTCACCCTCCTGTTCATTTTATCTTGGTTGAATAGATATTCAACATGTGAGGATGGGAGGTTTTCAAGGATCTAAAGTTTCCATTTTCATTTTGTACCCATCTTTTATTTCCCTTGCTTTTCTCCCTTCATATTTCTTTCACCCACAATTTATATACAAAAATATATGTGTGATTACCCATAGACCCAATGCTTACAGGTGTGAATCTATAATAATTAAGAAGAATATTTTTATAGAGGAAGACAAAGGAGTTGCACCACTTCTACACACCCCCTTCTATTTTTATTATTATTTTGTTACATTGTATAAACAATGATAACAGAGGAGGGGTTTCATATTTTATTAGTTCTATTTTTTTCTTATACATTTGTTGGTGTTTATATTAATATATTTGTATATATTAAACCTGTTAAATTACCATAACTGAGATTTTATTTTGCATACATTTATATCAAATTTTACATAGGTAAAAATAAAATAAAATAAGGTGCTTTGTCTGTTGAAAATGGAGGTAATTATGTAGCTTAATACTTTGTAAAATTATTATACTCTATATCTAAATAATTGTTCTTTGTTACAATTTCTTTGTGGATTATTATCTGTTTAGATTCATTTTACCATTTGTAGAAGTAGATAGAAGATTGTAGAAGAATAAGACTAGAAGAAAGAAGCTACACAACATATACCGTGGAGAAACCCTTTCGGGAAAAAACTCCACCAAGAATCAATAGTGCTTGTATTATTTAACCTTAGAACAAGATTCCAATATTTTTTTATCAATCCTTGCTTGAGATGCTTCTTTTTCCTTCAACAATTCTTCTTCACAACTTGCAATAAAATCTGATCAACCCTCTTCAACTTGCTGTAATAAATAGACAATAATGAGCCTTGTAAACTCCAAAAAGTTTACAATTACAAAGCACAATGCTTATCTCACAAAACCCACACCTATTCTTTGCAAGTAGAGTTCTATCATGAAGAACAATTTCAAAACAAGTCCTTCATCCATTTGGGCATCCCAAACTGAAGTCATAACTCAACGTTGATTCTGAAGATATCTTGTAAGCTTATCCTCAAAGTTGGCACCCAAGAATGGGCTCACTTAACTCAACCTTATAAAATATCTTATCATGCAAAAGTGTTATCTCCAAGATGCCAAATTGGGTGCCCAAGGTGGGTCCAAGTCAATCTCTGTTAACTAAAACATATCTCTCCATAAATTCATGCAAACTAGATGCATAATTGATCATCCCCACTTAACTAAATGTATCATCTGTTATCTGTCATGCGAATCAAGTCATTAGTCATGCATTCCAAGTCAACTGAAGTAAACTAGCATTCAACTTAAACTAACTACATGCAATTGAAGATAACTAAACCATAACTGAACTGAAATGAACTGAACTAAAATGAACTCAACTGATACTGAACTGAACTGAATTCAACAATTTCCAAGGACTTAGGAGATACATGAAATAATGTTTAGGATTGCAATTAAATGGCATCCTATTCCCAACATTCTCCCACTTGACATTATACATTGCAATTATTCTAAACAAGGAATCATTATTATAAATTAAGTACAAGACTCAAGACCAATGGCCTTCCTGCATCAACTAATCAATCCATGCCAACTTCAAATGCAACCTGCATAATCATGAAGCTCCAAGCAAATGATTAATACTCAAAACCAAGAGAACTTATCTGTAGGAACTAGATTCGTAAGATAATTTGCAACATTAATCAAAGTGTCAACTTTCTCAATTAATACCTTCCCACTCTCAACCATTTCTTGCACAAAGTGATTTCGAACATCAACATGCTTAGTATGAGCATGATATATAGGATTTTTGGCTAAACAAATAACACTAAGACTATCACATTCAAGTTTAACTTACTTGCAATTAAAGCCAATACCTTTCCCAAGTCTCTATAACCAAACTACCTCTTTAGAGGCATGTGAAACCACTGAGTGTGTTGAACTCACATCCAACCAAGGTGTAGGTTTCTCAGTCTTTGCTATTGAAAAAAAAATTCTTACAAGTAACCATTCCAACATATATCTCTTACCATAAGAGAACTCAAGCCTCACCTATTTCTCCAAATATCCATGAGGACTTGTAACCAACCAATCCATGCCAAACTCCAAATGCAATAGAGCACTATCATGAAGTAATCAAGAAAATGATTAATATACCCAATACATAAGAGAACTATAAGAGAACTACACAAGTTCAATGTCAAAGCTCCAATCATGAATCATGAACATAAACATGACAACATGATCTAGCCATCTCCTCCAAGGAGATCACATGCATCATAATACACATAAACATCTTAGTCTCAAGAGAACAAGTACCATGCCAAAATCTAAACGTGTATCAAGAGTAAACCATGACATAATAGCAACCACTCTAAACCAAGGAAAAAACATATCCCCAATCACATGAAGATAACCTTACCAATGATGCATCCACATCACTACCAACAACTCCCACTGAACCATGGTATGAGCTACACATGGAATCATGACTACCATCCTCTTCATGAAGAGCACTCTTTAAAATCAAGCAAAGAGTCATCACTAACATTTTTACATGAAATTATCAATGCATGATTACCGTCATCTGAGGATTCCTCTGTAGAAGAATCAGAACTCCTTTTCTTATTCTTACAATCCTTTTTCATATGTCTTGGTTTCCCACAGTTCCAACACTTTACCTTAACCCGTCCTTCGGACTTACCCTTTCCTTCCTTGTCTCCCTTAGGTTCCTTTTTCTCAAGCCTACCTCTTACAAACAAGGCATCTTGGATTTCCATTTTAGGCTTCCTCCTCATCTCCTCTAATAGGAGACTAAGAATTATATTGTCCATCTTCAGATCTACACCAAAACCACTGATAGCAACAATTAGATTTTCCCAAGATTCTGGTAAAGAACAAAGTAACAAAATGCATTTATCTTAATCTCTAGCTTTACATCTACAAATGCTAATTTACTTAGAATCAAATTAAAAGAATTCAAATGATTGCAACATAATCACCATCTTTCATCTTTAAAGAATACAACTGCCTTCTTAGATACAACTTATTAGTAAGACTTTTGGTTTAATAGATATCATTTATTCTCTTCCATAGCTTATATGTAGTAGTTTCTTCTAAAGAATTCAAGAGAACAACATCAACAAGACATAATATTATGGTCCCTCTTGCCTTCTTATCAAGCTTAGCCCAATCCTCATCTGACATCATTGTAGGTGACTTTGTTTCATTGCCAACAGCTAACCACTGATCTCTCTCTTCAAGGAGATCCTCCATTTTTAGTTTCCACATCTCATAATTAGATCCATTGAATCTTTCAATATCTAAACAAGAATTAAAACTCATTGTAACAAATTTATTTTCCAATATCAGTAATAACACAATAGTAAAAGCTCACACTATAGCCAAAAAACCTTCAAAATTTTAAGAGAAAGGCATCCCAAACTCTACCCCAACCATTAACTCTGATACCAAATGTTGAAAATGGAGGTAATTATGTAGCTTAATACTTTGTAAAACTATTGTACTGTAGATCTAAATAAGTGTTCTTTGTTACAATTTATTTGTGTTAGGGTTAGAGATGGCAGATATCTAACAATTAAATGCAGATTTAATTGATAAACAGAGAAACTAAAACACACATAGAATAAATCATAACATAAAGAATTTAACGTGGTTCACCCAATCTGGGCTACATCCACCAAACCGCAACCATCCAATACTTTTATTATCCAGTGCAAAACCTATTACAATCTTGCGAATAATTGCATTTTTCATCATACTGTAACACCCATCTGAACCCCTTTTTAACAAGCTTAGAAGCTTCCAGATTAGGGTTCTACAAAGTCAGGTTTTTTCCTTTTTTCGTTGATTTTTCTTTTTTTTGGTGACGACATGAAAAAGTAGGAGGAAAATTTTTCTCGGGGGCTACCGCCCCTGAACCCCCGCCCGGGGCCTAGCCCAACCTCGGACCCTGGCAAGGATACATGTCAGGATGTACACTATAGCATGATCAGTCGCCAGACACCAACAATCTCCCACTTGGAGCCTGATCAAGCTCCACACCAACACAATCTTCCACTTGGAGACTGATCCTGGACGACACTGCTCCACTTACAACTCCCACTGGAAATAAGTACCTTGGACCCTACTGCTCCATTATACTTGAATTCAACCTTGAAGGCCAACCAAAGCTGAAGAGGAGCTCAGCTTCTCCCTTGTCACCACCTTCATAAACATATCTACTGGATTGGCATCTATATGTATCTTGTCCAACTTGACATGTCCATCCTCCAACACCGATCAAATGAAATGATATCTCAACTGTATGCGTTTTGTTTTAGAATGCAAGGCATAATTCTTTGCAAGATGTATAGCACTCTGGATGTCTGTAAACAAGTAATTTTAGCCTGTTGTTTGCCCAACTCATCCATGAAAAGTTGTAGCCATATCATCTCCTTTGCCACCTCTGTTGCAACAACATACTCTGCCTCTGTGGTGGATAAATCAGCCACCTTTTGCAATCAAGAAATCCAACTCATTGTTATCCCACCAACTGTAAATACATAACCTGTGGTACTCCGCCTGGTATCTGTATCCCCTACCAAATCTGAGTCAACATAGCCTTTTAAATCAGTATTAGAGCCCCAAAACATAAACATTTATTGGATGTACCTCTCAAGTACCTAAGAATCCATTTTACCGCATTCCAATGCTCAACTCTAGGATGACTCAAATACCTTGCTAACAACTCCTACGACATGTGCAATATCTAGTCTCGTGCATACCATGGCATACATTAAACTGCCTACAGCTGAAGCATAGGGTACCTTGGACATTTTTTCTTCCTCCTCTTGTGTCTTTGGACACATATCCTTAGTCAATTTAACATGACTAGGCAAAGGTGTGCGACAACTTTTGCATTCTCCATATGAAATCTTTGCAACACCTTTTCAACATAATTAGCTTGAGATAAAAACAATTTTCTGTTTTTCCTATCTCTACAAATTTTCATACCGGTTTTCTTTGCCCCAAATCCTTCATAGCAAAAGATTTTGCTAACTGTTGTTTTAGCTCACTTATGTGATCCATGTTAGACCCAGCTACAAGCATGTTATCAACATATAAACATAAAATAATGTAGCTATCATTATCCAACCTCTTAAAATAAACACAATGGTCAGAATTACACCTGTTGTAGCCTTGCTCAGCCATAAAACTATCAAATTTCAAATACCATTGCCAAGGTGCTTGCTTCAAGCCATATAAACTTTTCTTCAATCTGCACACTAGTTTCTCCTTACCTTTGACCTCAAATCCTTGTGGCTGTTCCATATATATTTCCTCTTCCAAATCACCATGGAGAAAGCTGCTTTTAACATCAAAGGTTTCTAAATGCAAATCTTCAGCAACCACAATACTTAAAACAATATGAATAGAAGTCATTTTAACAACTGGAGAAAAAATCTCATCAAAATCAATACCCTTTTTTTGTGCAAATCCCTTTACAACTAATCTGGCTTTAAATATTCTTACCTCCATCCTCCTTTTTCAGCCTATAAACCCATTTTTTTGGTAAAGCCTTTTTACCTGCAAGCAATTTGCATAATTCCCAAGTCTGATTTTTGAGCAAGGAGTCCATTTCTTCTTCCATTCCATGCTCCCACTGAACCTTGGTATCCACCTGCATAGCTTCATCATAATATTCTGGTTCACCAGCATCAGTTAACAAAATAGTATACAAAGAGGGAGATAATCTTTCTGGAGGTCTACTTATCCTTGAAGATCGTCTAACAGGAGTTGGTGGTATTTGTTGTTGCTATTGTTTCCCAACATGAGGAACCACTAAAACATCATTGTTTGGAATATCATCCAACACTACATAATCATTTTCTTTCTTTTCATGCTTCAGCAATAGATCTTTGTACAAAACTTTCTCATTGGATATGGCATCCCTGCTTCTCATAATTTTTTGATTTTCAAAATCGCAAAGCCTATAACCAAATTCATCAATGCCATATACAACAAATATACATTTCTTTGATTTTGCATCAAGCTTGGTTCTATTTTCAAAATCTACATGTGCAAAAGCTTCACAACCAAAGGTTTTGAGAAAAGAATAACTCACCTTCTTACCTTTCCATGCTTCCTCTGGAATACTAGAACCCAAAGGATTAGAGGGACCTCTATTAATTAAATAAACAACAGTGTTTACAGTTTTTTCCCACATTTTTAAAGGCATCCCAACATGCAGTCTCATAGTCCGTGCACACTCCATTATTGTTCTATTCATGCGCTCATCCACTCCATTTTCTTGTGGAGTCCTTGGAACCGTTTTCTACCTACGAATACTATTAGAGGAACAATAATCTTCAAACTCTTTGCTGCAATACTCACCACCATTATCAGATCTGAGACATTTTAGCCTCTTACCCATCTCATTTTCAACCAAGCTTCTCCATTTTTAAAGGTTTCAAATACATCAGATTTCTGCCTAAGGAAATAAATCCATACCTTCCTAGTTGCATCATCAATGAATGCAACATAATATAGAGAGCCACCGAGAGAAGATACCTGAGTTGGTCCCCATACATATGTATGCACAAGCTCCAATTTCTCATCTTTCTTTTGCTTCCCATCCTTGAGAAAGCTTACTCTCTTTTGTTTTCCATACACACAACTTTCACAGAAATCCATATTAACACATTTTAGACCTAGTAAAACATTATTTGAATGAAGTACTTTCATACCTTTTGCACTCATATGCCCAAGTCTATTATGCCACAGTGTTGATTCAGAGTCCACAACAACTGTATGATCTTCTACCTGCTGAACTACAACAAATGTTCTTGAACTTTGACCTTTTTCCATAACAATTAAAGTAGAAGGAATAGTATGACTTGTACAAAGATATAATGTGCCTACTTTCACACCTTTTGCTACCACTAAGGCACCCTTTGTGACCTTCCAATTTTTATCACTAAATGTAACAACACAACCTTCATCATCTAGTTGCCCTACTAAAATTAATTTTTTTCTTAACTTTGGAACATGCCTTACCTCACGTAGTAGCCAATGATTCCCATTCTGCAACTTAATCTTGATTCTTCCCTTTCCAACACTCTAATAGGGTTCATTATCTCCTAAATAAACCAGCCCAAAATCCCCTTGGACATAATCAAGAAAATAACTTCTATGGGGGGTAACATGAAATGAAGCCCCTGAATCTAACACCCAAGAATCATCTACACTATAAAGGGAAAGAATCAAAAAATCCTCATCGGATTTATTACTTACCACATTTTCCTCTTTACTTCTGTTAGCTCTCAAAAACGCAGGTAAAATACCTCAAGAGGTTGCCAATCTCTTGGTATGTTTTAGGGTAACAGACAAGGCCAAATGGTTTAGACCTTCTACTCTTTAGGTACTGCTAGACCTAGGAGGGTGTACCTATATGAACAAGGCAGACTTGACTTATGCTTATCTCTTTTGAAGTGTTTTTCCCACAATGGCAGATGGGAGTGGACAAATAAAACTGGATTTGGTATAGATTGTATAGCAATATTAAAAATAAAACCTAATATGTTCAGTTAACAGATGTAAAAATGAATGAAACTAAATGATGAAAATGCAAAGACTAGTGCCTTATTGGGTATGCAGAGTCAAATGAAATTTAAATAAGCAACTTCTTTCTGGAACACATTCAAATTGTTCGGCATATATTTTAGTTTATAACTTGTATAAACATGCAAGACTATGACTACCAAGTTCTTCTTAATGATCCAGATGAACTTCCCTGATTACTATGATCAATTAAAAGGATTTAATCTTTTCTTGAAAGAACCAATTAATCAACCACACAGATACAACAAATGTGCACTGATAAACTAAGTATAAACTTGTTATATCAATTTAAATAATCAGAAAGCACCAACCTTGGAGACAACTTTAGTAACACTTTCAATGAACACAACAGACAATTGACACTAGAAATATGCCACCACATTAAATGATTTTCATTGATATCTCCATAATCTTAAACATGCATCATAGTCTCATATCTGTGAAACATTATATTCTACTGTATCCTTTTCCTATTCTATCTTATCTTCGATATTCTATCTATATTTCTATTTCACTACCAAAATAGATATTTATAAATCAAAACTCGAAAGGACACGTCCTTTCAGAAATATCATAAGTTTAAACAACAACAAATCAGAAGATAATCAAGCTTTGTTAAGCCACAAATGAGTTTTAGATAGGTGATCCAAATAACCCCGACATTCATACGTATCTGCATCTCCAACTGCGTTTCAGATTGTGATCTCCATCTTTATCATCTTCTCATTTTTCTCAATCGCCTCCTCCAATGTTGTGTCCTCCAGAGTAGCTATCTTCAGGATTTCATGTAGTATTGAATCACTCTCACCTTTCCATCTGGTCATTTCTTTTAGTTCCCCTCTATCATCAGAGAATGTAATCAATTTTTTCTTGGTGGCATTTATCAATCCCTGTTCATCCCCTTGCAATTCTTCATAAAAGTTTTGATGTTTATTCATAATATGATTTGCAGCTTCAATTGCTACACTATTAGAAACATCTCTATGATTTGTTTCTTGAAACTTCTCCATAATTCGTCCATCCATCCTTTCATGTTCTTTTAATGCAGCAAGGGTATGTGAATATTTTCCCTAGAGTTTATTCAACCAAGATGTTAAACTGGCCTACCTTTTGTTGATTATTGCTACAATTGCATCATATTTTCCTTGGGAGTAAGCGCTTGATCCTTCCCAATGACCTCTTGACTGAGAGCTTTCACCTTGAGTAAGCATCTTGGTTGACTTCATTGTAACACCTACCAAATCTTTTAGGCGATCATTTTCTCTCAACATCCTTTTGTTATTTGTTTTGTACATTTCTCTCTCCTTAATCAACATCTGAATTTGGGCCTTGTTTAGTTTTGCAATATTAATTCCAATTTTTGTTGTAGCCACAAGATCAACCTCTCCAACCTTTAAATTCATGACATGCTCGAATGCCTTTTCAGTGTCAATAACTACTGATTTCCTATGGGGTGGATATAAGGCCCAAATCATTAATGATCCTTCATATGTATTGTATTTAGATCTTGCATACACTTATGTTACCTTTTCTTGACTAATCTTGTGTGTAGCATTACTGTCTTTTAAGAAATTATCAAAGATTAGTGCAGAATTGAGATCAAGCCCAGGAAAGATCATGGCACCAAAATTTTCCAACATTTTCCTCCCCTTTTCAGGGGTCATACCCATTATCTCCTCATCCACACACTTCCTTAAATCATTTAGCAATTGCTCTTCATTACTTGCAGTAATATTATCAACCTTTTCCCTTATTTATTTTCCCTTTTGTTTATACAAAAATGCTTTAAACTCCGGGGAATTAAAAAAATTATCATCAGACACAAATGATCTGTATTCTACATGCCTTGCATCTACCTCTTCATTCTCTTCAGTATTCAATTCTCTGGCAGGGCAAGCATAATGTTGAGTTATTAATCTAGATATTTTACTTGGTTGGCCTCCTGGCATATTATCCTTAGATGCCTCCTCCCCAGAAGACAACAACTCTGCATCCTGCAACCTTTGATTATATCTTTCAACCACCATCTCTGCTTCTTCCTCATCCAAATTCCGAATCATATCATCAATGTGATAGGGCACATGTTGATACCCTCCAAAGTTTATCCTTGTTTTAGCCGAATGAATATACCCTTTTGGGTCGAAGTTCTTTCTGGGTGGTCCTCTCTTCATAGTGTACTGCAACAGTCTATCAAGGATCAAATTGTATCCTTCCTTGGCCAACATAGTAAAATCACCAAAGCATAATGTACTAGGCATGAAAGCCTGCTTCCCAAAGGAACTAAGATTCATAACATTGGAATAATCCATCTATTTGACAATTTCCAAATATGTAATTCTATTTGGGACTGTCTTTGGCAAAACGAATGGGGCATCTTCAAACCCATAAACTCTAATCATAGTAGCTCCCTCCAAGCAATACCAATCTCCCCAATTATGATCAATTGGCCCATTGAAATCCTTTGGCCAAAGAAATCTCTTTATCTCTTCAGATAAAGAATAATCACATGGATGATTGTACAATTTGTACAATGTCTTCACAAAATATTCTTCAAAATGAACAAAACTAGAGTTGGCAAATCTACTGTCCCAAATAGTAGTCCATAATTGGACAGGTAATGCTACACCTTCCTTATCAATTTGAGAAATTCTCATCTCCTGGGGCCACAACCCCAACTCTTGTCCAAAATATAACACTATATGCATCAACAGTGAATAATGCATGAGGTGAAAGATAGAGGCTTCGCCCTTGATTGCCATCAATCCAGAATCAAGCAACTTAGAAATGTATGAGGCATAGTCAAATGGCCTAGAGTTGTGGTACTGGATATCTGCTGAGATTAGCATAGGCACAATTGACATATATTCTGGGACATCCATTCCCAATACCTGGCCTACAGAGAAATAAGTGTATTTTATATAAGGTTCAAATACATCAACATGAAAAGGAGGTCCATCACTATCCTATAAAGGAACTGGTTTACCACCATGTCTAAGCCTGTGAATTGACAACCTCCAACCCTTATAAATCGTGTCCATTCTCTAGAACTCCTTTTCCAACTCCTCACAAATGATCTTTTCATTGCAAACCCCTTCCAAATTGAAAACCTCCCCTATTGCATCCTCTGATAAATGTATTTGTGGTTTCCTGGATGGGTCACATATAGCTTTGAGTTTTGAATTATAATGAACCGCTAACAATTTTATTAATTCTGCATTTACAAATACATTAGGGCACACCAGTTTTCCCAAATTAAGCTTCCATGGGTTGCATACTGGTTCAAAATGATTTCTCCGATGATAGTGAAAATTAAACAATTCATACCCCCTTATTGGCATCCAAAAATCTCCTATGAATTTACATCTATCATCCAGCTTATCCATTTCTGCCCTAAGCTGAGCAGATCGTCTGGCTTTAGGCACAGAGCCAGGTAATTGGTCAATGAGGTCTTGATTTAGTCTTTGCTCAATGCCCTCATGTTCTGTCTCAGTTTTATGCTTCTTTCCCTTCAATTGACTACTTTCACCATGCTTTCTACCTTTTGATTTTCCTAAGCTAGGAGACTCCATTTCCTCAAAATTACAGAAGTTAAAACTAGAGGAGTTAAGGCACAATAACTTACTGTATTTGCTTGAGGCCTTTAGACTGGAGGAATGCCCTGGTTCTTGTTCACCTCTCCAATTCTTCTGCTAGTAATTCTGCACTAATGTTTCCAATTGAATTCTCCTTGTTATGTTCCGTCACACCATTAATGTGTTAGCTCAAGCACGAGTGAAGTCTTTTTTTGAAACTCATACTGTCACATCAAATGTATTATCGATGAGACATTTTCAAATATGGGGCGATATCATTTTGCAATGTTCATTAAACCTTTCGTCAAAACATCCTGTAGTCTCCCTGACACCTTGAAGTCTTACCGACTATTGCAAATTGAATATCGCTATAATGTCCCGCAGTCTCATCGATATTTGGAGTCTCACCGATAGCTATCCTCTCGGTCTTATGTATATCACTGTGACATTTTAAAGTCGGGGAGATGTTCCGTAGATTATATTATGTATTACCAAGATACACCCCTTGATACTTTCTGATCGCTGAGATGCAATTACTTTCTCATCGATAAAACAACATTCGGTGAGACATATGAGTCGGCAAGACTACATATCTTCATCCTGATAACCATTGATAAAGTCCCCTTATAGTTTGTCGGCAAGACCTGATGCATTCGATAAGACTTCACTTTAATGACTTTTAGTCTGGCTGATATGTTTCCTTGTGCACTGGTCGATAAGACATATATGAATTCGTTATGACTTATTCCGATGATAACTTTCTTGCCGATATGATTTTTCTATCGTCGAGACAATGAATTATGTCCTGTCGATATGTGCTTGTAGATGAATTTCGATCGGTGTGACATTCCTGAATTCTTGCCGATAGACTACAACATATATACATTAGCAAAAAATGCATTATGGATCGGGGAGACCCTGACCTTCTCTCGCTGATATGGATTATATAGTGAAATATTCAGGGCTAGATGGATTTCTGTAGAACCACATGACAAAGTATGAGAAAAATATTATGGAAAGAGGATTTTTGTGTTTATGGTGAGGACTATTTTGGAAACTCATGAATACAATCAACTGTAAAATTTTCAAAATTTTATAGTTCTAAGAACTTCCTTCCTTTTTGTCTCCTTTATTTTTTCGAGACCAACAATCTTTCTTCAAATGACCTAGCTTACCACAGTACTAGCAATCCCTCTTGTCTCTAGATTGGGACCTTTTGTCCATTGATTTTCCTCGTGACTTCCCACGATTTCTAGAATTGTTTCCTCTCCTTTGTTCTGCCCCTGCTTTTTGCATTCAAAACACTGCCTGATGTGGATGTTCCACCTGAGCTTTTCCTACAAATTTCCTCGCTCAAAATAGCACCACCAACATCATCAAATTTCAATGTATTTGAACCAGAAACAAAATTGCTAACAACCATTACCAAGCTATTCCAGCTTTCAAGCAAAGAACACAGAATCAAAAGAGCCCTAACTTCTTCATCAAAGTTTACTTTTATATAAGTTAATTGACTAGTGACCGTATTAAACTCATTTAAATGATCAGTAACTGACCCACCTTCTACCATTTTCATATTAAATAAATGCTTCATAAGAAATACCTTATTCGAAGCGGAAGGGTTTCATATAACTTCACTAGGGTTTCCATCAACTCTTGAGTTGTCTTTGCTATTGTAATATTGAACGCCACCGATTGTGCCAGGCATAAATGAATACTACCAAGAGCCTTTCTATCCAAAATATCCCAGTCCTCATCAGACATTGCTGTGGGTTTCTTGGCTTTCCCATCCAATGGCCGCCATAAATCCTTCTAATATAGATAGTCCTCCATCTGCATCTGTGTGTATGAAAATATGATCAATCTAAATCAATATAACAACACAATGAATAAAACATTAAATCAAATAAACTAAAAGAAAAACATAAATAAGCAAACTGTTTTATGGCAGCCTCTTTGAGGTCGTCTTATTGCTCTCTATCTCTAGCGTTTCGTCTTTGCTCAAGTTGCTCTTAGATCTGGAATGCCAAGCTCAACGAAGTAGGCTACTGAAGAACGAGATATAAATGAAATGCATGCTATACTAAGATGCAAGATTTTGAAGGGTGATTATTGAAGGAATGTTGGTTGCTCAATTCTGCAGCATAACGACGCGACAAAAGTGATAGATGAAGATGGATGGAAGATTGAAGATTGATTTTGACAACATAAGGATGTCTGAAGATTCCATGCAAATGGCCTGTGAACGGTTTGATTTATAGATTTTTGATGTGGACATAGATAAGATTTGACAAGATTCAATAAGGATTTGATTTTCGACAAAAGAGGAAATACAATGAGATGAGATAAGATTTTCAAAAGATAGAAAGATTTTGATTTATTGTTTTAAAGGAATTAAAACAAGATAAGATAAGATGTGAAAAGATAGAAAGATTTTGATTCTCTTTTAAAGGAAATAAATCCTGAAAAAGCTGAGAAGGATAATTGATGAATTATCTAATTAAATAAATTAATTAGATGCACATGAGTTCAGATTTTGGAAAGAAAGCAAGAAGATCCTTTTAAGATTTTATTAATTAAACAAATTTTGGATTTATTTAATTAACGTTGAATTTATGATTTCATTAATTAAATAATATAAATTATTTAATTAACATTAGAGGAATGGATGAAAATGATTTAATTAATTAAATAATATAAATTATTTAATTAACATTAGAGGAATGGATGAAAATGATTTAATTAATTAACATTAGAGGAAGGGATATAAATGATTTAATTAATTAAATAATATAAATTATTTAATTACATTAGAGAAATGGATGGAAATAATTATGAATTTAATTAAATAAATAAAATTTATTTAATTAAATATATGATGACATGGGTACCTAGGGAAAAACATGATACAAGGTGTCTAAATGATGCAATGTTGTGACAAGGTATCGTAAGATGACAATTTTTTGATGTCTACATTTTGCCCCTCTTTGAGATGATGTTCGAGATGATTAGATTTGTGTCGAGTAACATCATTTCAAAGAAGTTAAGATACAGGTAAAAGAAAATGGATGGTGAAGGAAAGATAGGATAATGGAATGATGATGCCCCCTCGAGAGGATAGGCGGGGTTAGGAAAAGCAGTTGGACTCGAGAAATAATGAATGATAAACATGATGATGCAAGATAGAAGTGGATGAGAGAGATGAAAGATGCATTATGTTGCAATGAATGTGAGCAACCATGATGTTTGATTTAGCACTAGACATTATGCACCAAGGTATAAGGACCAAGGTGATGATGTGTCGTGTGCCCCAACATAATACAACCTTGTCTAGGCATTGTAAGGAAAGAGGCTTACCCCAGAGCATTAAAGTCCTAATGCACAAAAGGTATTATGTGACCTTAGATGCAAAGGAATAATGCAAAAAGATATTCCAACACACACAAGATATGAATATTAGGCTGGAATGATATGGTGTGATACAAATGCAAGATAAAATGATAACACACACAAGCAAAGCAAGCAAGCATGCACAAAATGATACAAAAACAAACAAGGAATTGCCCCTGTCAAGCTGTAAACTGTTGATTGATTGATTGATTGATGATGATGATAGTGTTGTCATTGTGGGAAGCGGCATGTCCTTAGAGCAACACAAGGATGATGATAATTGATTGATTGACTAGTTGATTTGGTTTACGACAAGATTAGGATCAAGACCAAAGGATGTGATTAGATAATTTGACAAGATTGATTGATTTGATTGGTATGGATTAAGGATTGACTTGCATTTGGATATTTGCTTGGATTGATTTGATTGGATGCAATGGTTTTGATGAAGATGATTGATTTGGTTGAATGGTTGAATGATTGGGAATTTATTGGATTGGAATGATTTTGATGATAATGATTAGATTGATGAGAAGAAGTGATGTGGTTTGCTTTTATTGCTTGGAAATGTTTTGATTTTTTTGGATTTTTGGGGATATTTTGATTTTGATTTTATTTTTTGGGTTTTTGAAATGTTTTGAATTTTTTTGCATTTTTGAAATGTTTTGATTTTTTTTGTATTTTTGAAATGTTTTGAATTTTTTTTTGGACTTTTTGAAATGTTTTAGACGTGTCAAAGGATGAAAATTTGAGTAGCCTTTGTGCTAGATACCAATGACAAGGGGAAAACCAAGTCTAGGTGCAAGGGTGATGGGATTGATGGATGAAAGGGTGGGTGATGGGATAAGGGATAAAAGGCTCATGATAGATGGATGGAAAGGATATGATAAGTCATAGTGAATGGAATTGATGTATGCATCGTAAGAGAGCAAGGATGTGATTTCCAAAGACTATGTCACATAGGAATAACATGCCCCATTCTAGGTACAATACTTAGGATTGTTCATGACAAAACTTATGACAATAGGATAATGATAGGCTTGTTTGGAAGGATGAGGTATGTCAAGAGATACCCAAAAAAACATGTTTCAACATTTTGCCCCTATGTCTTCATGAAGATCAAAAGGAGAAGGGTGGATGAATGGACTCAATATGCTAGGTATGTATGATGGCTAAAGATGGTAGGTAGGATGGAAATGATATGACATGACTGATAGCTTGGATAGATAAGATATTGTGCCCCCAAGTGTAAGTGACATAGAAGATCAACCTACACATGATGCCTATTTGCTAGGTTTTCATCATGGTACTTATCTAGGGCGCCTGTTTACCAAGTTTTCACCATTAGACTAAGGAATTTCTCTTTACTTTTTTCTTTTTTTCTCTCCCTTTTTTTTTCTTTTTTTTTTGTCTTTTTGGATAGGAGAAGGGGAATATGGATAGGAGGGACTCAAGTGTCTAGTTCCGTGAAAGGTGGTAGTCCCGCTAGAGATGGGTGTCATTGCATGGACCATGTCAAATGTCATTATGCTCATAGATTTTGGTAAGGAATGAAATGAAAAGGATGGATTAGGTAGATGGCGGATTATGAAAGTCTTATGTAAGAATGGATGAGGAATAGTGGATGATGATGTGGATTGAAGAGGACTTGTGCAAAAGGATGGATGCAATGTTTATGCAAAAGCATGGACCATAGGAAGATGGTGGGGGAGATATGTAGGATAATGCGTGAAGGATGGGGAGATGGAGGTATGTGGAATTGTTGTGAAATGGAAGGGAACCATGACCAATGGTTGCACACACTGTGATAAACGTTGAAGCTTTTGATGAGGATGGGGTGTAGGAAGCAATGAAGATGTTTGCTTAGGAGGTGGTGGATGAAGTGTTTTTGGTACCCACAGATTTAGTATTGTTATGATTTTTATTTTGCTTGTGGGTTTTAGGAATTTGAAACTTTTGAATGGAATGAGAATGTGGGATGGAAGTGGATGGTTGGAATTTTTGTGATGTGAATTCCTCATTTGACTTGATTTTTTTTTTCTTAGGTACCCAAACCATTTTAGTTTTGGCCTTTACTTTTGGAGGTATGGGCTTATATAACTTTTTAGATGGATTTTTCTTTGACTTTTTGTATTGATGTCCTAAGGCACGAGAACCCTTAGGATTTTTGACTTTATAGGTAGAGGCATTGGAATTATTGCTTTTGAATCCCTTGGGTTTGGTGGAATGAGTGGAAGCTTCATGTTTATACACTGTGTGCATTTGTTGGTCATGATTAGGAATGTTATTTTATGGATGGAGGGATAAGGGGATTGGATAATGGGGATATTAGGTGTTGGGAGATGTGGAGGTAGATTAGATGGAGGGATATTAGGAGTTGGAAGCAATGGTGGTAGAGTGGATCGAGGGATATTAGGAGTTGGAAGTAATGGTGGTAGAGTGGATGGTGGAAGGTGTACGGTCACATGCTTTTGACATTTGTAGGATGATGGAGGAGGGATGGCGATATATGTTTTAGGTGTATGATAGGCTTCATGATGGAAAGTGGACTTAGGATGCATGGAGGAAATACCAACATCTTTATGTTGTTGTCCTTGGGGTGTATGTCCAAGGCCATAAGAATGTGGAGGGACTTTGACATGGATGAGCTCCAAAATACCTTGTTCATGAAAGGTCTAGACCTTTACACCTAGGTGAAGTTCATATTTTGGGTGTGCAATGGACCAATGGGACTGGTGTAAGGTGGAACACTAGACCGCGAGTTCCTTGTGGATGGAAAATGAAGCAAGGAAGATAATGGTTTTGTTGTTCTAGGGAGGAATATTCATGAATAGGGTGGAAAGACACTTCGGGATATGATGGAGAGGAGCTTACAATGGGGTCGATAGTGGGTGATGGAGGATCATTAGGATCTTGATTAGCATTTTGTTCACTTAGATCCAATGTATTTGTTTGATCTTCTATGTGTGCTTGGGAGGAATGTGTCTCATCAAGGGAAGTGGATGTGGATGGATCATGGATAGGTGAGGTGGAAAGCTCTTGACCATGGAATGCATAAATTTGGCTAAGGGGATCATCATGGTCTTCTTGATCATAAAAGGGGTTTTGATCAAAGATGGAAGATTGATCATGAATAGTATTAGGTATGTTATGAATGGAATCATTGGGAGGGTGTTGATCTTTATGTGGATGAGGGGGTAATGTTTCCACATGTTTAGGATTGTGCTCTTGAAATACCTCATGACTTATTGGAATGGAGGTGGAAGGGGATGGACATCTTAGAATTGGACTTACGAGGGGAGACTCTGGAATTAGCTCAAGGGGTTGTGGATGACATGGTTGGCTTGAAGGAATTGGTATGATGGTTGAGGATTCTTTTGTATGTTCAGGTATATGTGTTGAATGACATGGCGACAGTTGATTCCTTGCTTGTAGCCCTTGGGTCACATCCTTTGGAGGTGTAGGGGTGGAAGGTGTTGGCTTAGGGTTATGGTTTTGATTGGATGATGGTAAGGGTGCATGAATTAGATTGGTGTTTCCCTTGTCGAGAGTGGCATTAAGACTTGAGGAAGTTTGGCCTTGTTGCAAGGTAGAACTTAAGTTCACATGTGTTTGTTGTGATGTGGCTTGATAGGTTGATGTGGCATTGACATATGAAGAAGTGGATGGATTAGATTGGTATGAGGTGGAAGGAGAAGCCCCTCGAAGTCTGATTTTATGTTTTGGTTTTGTTTCATGATTTGAACTAGAGAAAGAGACTCCTTGAATTATGACTTCAGGCTTAGGTTTTGTCTCATGATTTGAACTAGAGAAAGAGACTCCTTGAATTATGACTTCAGGCTTAGGTTTTTTTCTCATGATTTGGCCTAGATGGATAGCCCCCTTGGATTATGATTTTGGGCTTATAATTAGGATTGGGCTTGTTTATGATTATGACCATTTTGACAAGTGGTGAATAGGACTTTGTTGGTGATGGTGATGATGTGGAATGATAAGATTGGATGACTTGATTGATTAGGATGAAAGTGATTGGATATGAATGTGTTGGAAGAACGTGTAGAGTGACTTGTCTTTATGTGTTTGGTGTCTAGCTTGATTTGGCAATATTTAAATGAATGATCACACATGTACACACATAAATCACTCACACAAGACACATAAGAAAGTTTTAATTTGAAATTATAAATGTGATTATTAAGCACAAATTTGAAGAAGACACATCAACAAGTCCTAGAACTAGTCAAGTGGGGTATGGCTAATTAGGTCTCAAGCTAGTCTGCACAAGGTTGACTAAGGATGATTTGAAAGCAAAATCCTGTCACACATCCGGGAGAAAGGGGTAACCCACCCTTCACCCTTCCCAAAGGTATAAAGTTCTTTGGGGCTTAGCCAAGAGTGACAAAAATTTTAACTTCCAAACAAATGTCTTTCGATTCACACTTTGATGAAATGAAATCCCTTCTTTGAGGCGTTTGTGATCACACACGCACTTGATTTCGCAGTTGTTAATTAACCCAATGTGTGTAAGAAAACAATAAAAACACTCATTCTTTTTAACCCCAAATCAAGATGTTTGATTGAAGACAAAATTCATTTTAAGCCCAATTTCAAATATGTGATCAAACAAGATTGATTTTATGCCCCAAATTGAAATGTGCGACAAAAAATATTAAAAGATTAAAAATGGAATGTGTGCACCTGATTATTTTTGCTTTCCAATTTGATGTGTGTGACTGATGCCAATGTTTTTCCAGCTCCTTTGATTCACCTACAAGCCACAAAATCGAAAAAGACCAAGTAAACGTGTATAGAAGGAAACTACGTGAAAAAGATGAATTCTAATAAAAATATGATTATGACACATTCACCTAATAATATTTTCCTCGCTCTGGAGTTCGTCTTGTCAGCTTTCCGATAAATCCTTGTTTGCATAATTTGAAGCTCGTATGGAAAAGTTATGATAAAAAGAAAAATAAAATGCCCTTTCTAGATTAAATCTAAATTAGAAACTTTTAAATTTAAAATCTAAAATCTAATTACAAATCAAAATCTAATTTTAAAAAAATCCAATTTAAAAATCTAATTAACAAAATCTAATTAAAAAAAATCTAATTAGAAAAAATCTAATCTAAAAAAATCTAATTAGAAAAATCTAATCTAAACAAAATCTAATTAAAAAAATCTAATTAGAAAAAATATAATCTAAAAAAAATCTAATTAGAAAAATCTAATTAAAAAGAAATCTAAAAAACTAACTATAAAAGAACTAACTTAAAAAGATGCTTTCTAATAAAATCCTAAAGGAATGCAACCATCGAATATTTGCATAAAAGGTCAAAAAAAAAGTTTATGAAAGCTTAAAAAGTGTGCCAAAGAGATATTTAAGGAAAATCAAAAG
>VDFB02162324.1:0-27509 GCA_007258455.2 Sequoia sempervirens | reverse complement strand
GCATTGCAAATACATTGTTGCACAACCTTCACAGAATTAGTCGAAAAAGGGGTCCAAATTGAGAAAGCCCTTATCGCAAAGGGAGAACTGAGGTATGGTTCCAAAAACACAAACACCAACCCACCCGCTGACAAAAACAAATACTGGGTCAAGAATAAACATGTTACAAATGATGGTGTCGTCGACGCCAAGACTGCAAGTCCCGTATTGGCTCTGAAAGGGGTGCAACAACAAAATAGACCAACAACGACATTGACACCTCCCCCCAATACTCCTTCAAATAGTCAAAATGATCAAAACCGACAAGGACAATATCGTCAACTAAGACAATTCCCTAGGGGTCGCACATACACCAATTTAGGAGAACCCATTGCAGATGTCCTCAAGAAATGCATCCAACATGGGGTCATCACACTTCCGGAAATAAAACCTTATGACCCAGGACAATTCAAACCAGCATGGTGGGATGACAACGCAATTTGTGAATACCATCGAGTCAAAGGGCATACAACCTCCAACTGTCGAAAACTGAAAAACGTAATCCAAGACCTCATTGAAAATTGCACCATCGAAGTAGGTGGATCACAATTCAATTCCAACTCAGATCATACTATCCACAAGAATCCACTGCAGGATCATGGTCCCCATAATGCTTCCACTTCAGGTCCACAAAACCAAGCTAACTTCACTCGAGCCAAGTACGATTACTCTGGTGGACCAATAATAAATAATGTTAGAACGGACGAGGAGTACATCAACACCATTACGATCAGGAGAGCACCACAGTGCAATGCTACTACGCGAAGTGGCAAGGTCACTATAGATGGTCCACCTCCCCCTAGACAAGCCAAGATCATTATAGCAAGCCCATCTGCTGAACAATCACAACCAGCTTCATCTGCTAAACAACCAAAACCTGTCTCAACCCCACAACAGTGGAAACCCAAAAGTCAGTTCAATCTCATTGACCAACTAGGAAAGACTCCTGCGCAAATATATATCCTTGAGCTGCTTCGTATCTCTCCTGCACACAAAGAAATCCTGGATAAAACTCTCCTAGAGTCCTCGGTCCCGAAGGACATTGATGTCAATCAGTTTGAAACTATGGTGGGATATCTCACCACGCCGCACCATGTCACCTTCTCAGATCAGGATTACTCATCATCTAAAACCAACCACAATGATGCGTTACACATAGAAGTTTTTGTCCACAAGCACAAGGTTAGATGGGTTTTAATAGATGGCGGAGCAGGGTTGAATATATGCTCCCTTAAACTAGTTAAGGCTCTTGGATTCTCTGATGCATGCGTAGACCCAACAAAAAGCATAGTGATCAAAGCATATGATGACGAGGAACGCTCTTCGCGAGGTGTTATCTCTCTCCCTATCAGAGTGGGACCACTCATTGTTGACACAACTTGCCAGGTCCTGGATTTGGAACTACCATATAACATTTTACTTGGTCGTCCATGGATCCACGCTTTGAAAGCCGTTCCATCAACATACCACCAATGCCTCAAGTTCCCTTTTGACGGTACAGAAATCACCATATACGAAGACCCTGACCCTTTCCAATATTGTACCAATTTAAGGGGTGTCTCTGAAAACCAAGTACCTATTAACCGGGAAGCACCTGGCTCCTCGTCCAAATACATCGACCCTTCCATGCTCGGGTCATCTTCCACATCCACTCCATCCACGTCTTCTGACATATCACAACCCTCCACCAACCCTAGGCCCGAATCAACTGATAAAATCCAGGACCTCGGCTGCGGAGAGTTCAAACTAAATACAGCATACAGCATAACTACAATACCTACTCCTCCAAAGATATATGGTCGACCATGTTTCAGAATGGAACCACAAGAAACATTCAAAGTTCCACCGAATACAGTTTTCATCAAGTGGGGAGACATGAGTGATGAAGATCTTACCGACATCACAGGATAGATCTACAAGGATACAGTCTCACTACCTCCACTACCAGTCCAGAAATATGGCAAGGGTTACAATATCATGAAGGCTAAAGGCTACGATGGTACTAGTGGCCTTGGAAAAAATAAAACTGGTCGAAGGGAACCCATAGAAACTTTCCAAACTCTGAAGTATCTTGGATTAGGGTTTAGATCACTTGACAATGGCGATCGACGTACCCTTGGACTTTTCAGTGAGCGAATACATGCTTCTGAAAGTGTTGAGACTACTAGGGAATATCTAACCGAAACAGACTCCCACGAGTGGGAATTTGGCTCCGAACGATCCCTAAGTGACTGTTGTCTTGATGATTTGTTTGTCGAACCAGGGGAATTGACCTCTGAACAATGATTTTGGCAAACATTCAAAATTGAGCAGGCACAAAATAGTCAACATCCCACTAACACTTCTCATGACACGCAACAACCACCATCTGAAGCCCCTCAGTCTAATTTATCTGAAGTATCAGATGACATTGATATCCAGGGCTGTCAAACCTTCACCCCTTATTATGACAACGAATATGACACTAGTGAAGGAGAATACTAGATAGAGTCCGATGTCGAGTTGGACGATGATAACCTCATCTACAACATCAACGAATCCATCTGTATGCTATCGGCATCCTCACCTGAATTCACTAGCCTTGACGATGGCATTTCATTAGTCTACCCTGAACTAGTCGATTGGGACCAACAAGGACCGCCAGTTCTAGACACATTCCAAAATGATGAAGCCATTGTTGAATTCATGGGATTACGCGAAGGCATACCCAATGGGGATCACAAATCAGGATTTGCTATTGATCTAGACTGCACGGCATACTTCGGTGAGACGGTTCAGTCCTCTAGTCGCAAAAGTAAAAATAAAGTAAAAAATGAAACGTCTCTAGGTGAAAACTGAAAGGCACCTCTTGACGGTAAAATAGTAAAAACAAAGGACGTATCTGCGGGTGAAAACCTCTCGGAGGCGCCCAAAGATGGAGGACTGGACTTTCTCCCCGTGCAACAGGAGAGATCGGCCATGCTTGTTGAGGACACCATAGAGGATAACATTTCGACTCCAGAAGACCCCAAGATGGTCCTATTTGCGGCATCATTGACTGATGAAGAGAAACCGGAATTTCATAAATTCTTTGCAGAACGGAAAATAAACTTTGCATGGTCCTACACCGACATGCCAGGATTGGACCCCAAACTGGTTCTACATCATCTGCCACTAGTACCCAATGCTAAACCAGTCAAGCAGAAGTTGCGCAAGATGCACCCTCAAGTTGCTCTATTGGTTAAGGCCGAGTTAAAGAAATTACTGGATGCCGAATTCATAAGGTCTATAGATTATGCTGAATGGATTTCCAACCTAGTGCCGGTGACAAAGCCAAATGGACTAATTCGGGTATGTACAGATTTCTGAGACTTAAACAAAGCATGTCCAAAGGATGACTTTCCTTTGCCCAACATTGACATCATAGTCGATCTAACTGCAGGACATGAGATGCTATCCCTCATGGATGGTTTCTCGGGTTATAATCAAATCTGCATTGCTCCTGAGGACCAACACAAAATAGCATTTACTTGCCCATGGGGTACATACTGTTGGAATGTCATGCCCTTCGGCCTCAAAAATGCAGGTGCCACATACCAAAGGGCTATGACCACGATCTTCCATGATATGATGCACAATATAATGGAAGACTATGTAGATGACTTATTGGCCAAATCAACAACAAGGAAAGATCATTTGAAGGTACTTGACAAAATTTTCAAGAGACTAGAGGGTACAAGGTTCGATTGAACCCTAAGAAATGTGTTTTTGGGGTCACGTCAGGTAAGCTATTGGGGTACATAGTTTCCCGAAGAGGCATAGAGGTCGATCCGGCAAAGGTTAAAGCAATCATAGACATGCCTCCACCTAGAGGGATCAGTGAACTCAGAACCCTACAAGGCAGAGTGCAATCTATTCGCCGCTTCATAGCTCAATTGGCAGATAAGTGCCACCCATTCCAGTATTTGTTACGCAAAGGTGTCCCCTTTGTATGGACAGATAAATGTCAATAGGCCTTCCAGAAAATTAAAGATTACCTGCTATCACTGCCAGTCCTCATGTCGCCTATTCATGGAAAGCCATTAATTCTATACATCTCGACCACTAGTTCAGCATTGGGGGCATTACTGGCTCAAAATGATCATGAAGGGAAAGAAAGAGCAGTCTACTACATCAGCCGCACACTGATCGATTACGAGCTGAATTACACATACATTGAATGTGCATGCCTCGCAGTTGTCTTTGCAGCCCAAAAACTAAGGCATTACATGCTCAATCATCAGACACAACTAGTTGCCAAAATTGACCCATTGAAATACCTATTAAGTCGAGCAGCGTTAACAGGCCGATTGGCAAAATGGGTCATGATCCTAAGTGAGTATGACATACAGTATGTTGAACGCAAGGCGATAAAAGGGCAAGTAATAGCAGATCAACTGGCAGATGCGCCAATGCAAGCCTCTCATCCATTGGTAACTGACTTTCCGGACGAATCCATTTTTCACACGGAACCAGCAACACCATGGAAACTGTATTTTGATGGGTCCCACACTAGTCATGGCTCAGGGGCTGGAATCTTGTTCATCACACCACAAGGGGATTCAATCCCTAAGTCATTTCGAATTGCTTTCCCTTGCACAAACAACATTGCCGAATACGAAGCACTAGTTACAGGTCTCAAGCTGGCAATCAAATGGAAAATTCAGACATTGCTTGTATTCGGGGATTCCCAGCTGGTAATCAAACAAGTGAATGGTGACTATGAAACAAAGGATGAGAAGTTGCTTCCTTACAAGAGGATGGTGGCTAGCTTCCTAACATACTTCCAATCAGTGTCTTTTGAACAAATCCCCAGGGTACAGAATAAGGCAGCAGACGCAATGGCTACTATTAGTTCTCTCTTGGACATCCCTAAAAATGTGTCACAATTTGAGTTCCTAGTAGAACAACTATTGATACCGGCATATGATATCCCAGAGTCAGAAATGGTTTGCGAACTTGTTGGTCCCAACTCTCCTTGGTATCAGGACATTTATGACTATCTAAAGACTCACACCCTTCCATTGAACCTATCTAATAACCAAAGGGAAGTCCTTCATTAGAAATCGCAAGGTATGCCATTACTCCAGTGACACCTATGCAGAGTAAGTGGTTGACAATGCCACTCCTTAGATAAATGCTTGACACGATGAAGCATGCGTATACGAAGTGCCACGGCCGGTATATGTGGATAAATTCAGCGGTCCTACTTTGGCTAAGAAACTACTTTGAGACTTGGATATTGGCCGACAATGGAAAAAGATGCAATAGAATATGTAGAACTTGTCGCCAAGTGTTTAGATCCATAGTGATTTGGTCCATGCTCGGCCACAAGAACCCGACCCAATCACTTCTCATTGGCCCTTAAGCTCAATGGGGACTTCGACCACCATTAGGTAAGATTCATCCAACCTCCTCCAACAACCATAAATTCATTATCACCGCCACTGAGTATTTCACAAAGTGGATCGAAGCCATTCCATTGACATACATTACTAGCAAACAAATATCAAAGTTTATCCTCAATTACATCATTTGCCGGTACGGCCTCCCACAGTCCATCATCACTGACAACGGACGTCCGTTCAAAAACCAAGACGTACGTGAGTTATGTGAGCGAGTCCATATCCAACACCACTTTTCATCCCCATACTACCCCCAAGGAAACGGCCAAGCTGAGGCGTCGAATAAAACCATTATCAAGATCCTTAAAAAGACTGTCAATGACGCTGGCCGCGATTGGCACATACAACTTAACCCTGCTCTGTGGGCTTACCGAACTAGCATTCGTACGCCTACAGGAGCTACCCCATTCGCCCTGGCTTTTGGCGCGGAAGCCATCTTACCCATTGAGGTCGAAATTCCTTCACTACGGGTCTCTTTGAAGGGTCTAGCTAATGAAGAGGAATACCGACAATCACGCTTGCACGAGCTGGAAATGCTGGATGAAAGAAGACAAAACTCATTGAATCACCTCCAGGCATATCAAAATCGCCTTTGTCGCAGCTACAATAAAAAGGTCATGGTCAGAAAGTTCGACATTGGCGACCTGGTTCTCATGCAGAACCCTAAGAACCAAGCAGACAGAGAAAAACCAGGCAAGTTTGAACCAAACTGGCTGGGTCCATATATCATCATATCTTCTTTTGGTTCTGGAGCATATCAACTGGCGACTCCAGATGGGGAACAATTGACTGAACCCATCAACAGTTTACACCTCCGAAAGTTCTACGCATAGCATCAGAGGACAAAGCTAGAAGACCCTAAAATACAAAAAAATTGAAAAATGGAAAAAAATCGTCACCTTGATGAAAACCTGGCAAACAGGCATCTTGGTGACACCAAAAAAATCAAAAAATCACAAAAATAGTAAAAAGAAAAATAATTCATCCAATTGTGAAAACCTGGCAAACAGGTGCTTTGGACAGGTACCATGGTGAAAACTTGGCAAACAGGCGCCATGTGTAATCAATCATTGCTCCGCCATCTATTGTCACTTGGTCTAAACTTGGCTTAGGATGAAAGCTATCTTTGTCGTTATTCCGCCAGTCACCGTCACATCCTACTCTACCTATCCTAGTGGATGAATAATTGACATCAAGTCCTGACGACTATTTGTCCAGCACGTCAACAGCATCCTATCCGTATCCCTTGCAAATGGCTAAGTCTTAAGCATTTGGGGAAAAATGTTTATCCGCAACACATCGCAAAGTCACGAAAAAGACAAAAACATCATAAAATGTCATGAAAAAGACAAAAACATCCATAAAAATGTCACGAAAAAAGCCCAAAACATTGCAAAACGTAATGGAAAAGGACCACAAAATCGCCAAAATGTCGAAGGCAAACAAAACAGTCGACCGCACAACGCACACAAGTGCACTGTCATCTCTAGTCTAAGTCAATCAAGTCAATAAGTCCATGTCATTTGTCCGAACTACGTTGTCTCTGCGCATTTGCTACGTAGGCAAGACTCATACTTGAGTCCCCGAGACATTAGGTCAGTCCCATTAGGTTTGTCAAAATAAATCATGGCGCAATCTTTGCTCATCAAGACAACGTCATTGGTCGTGTCGAACTACGAGGTCTCTGAGTGTATGACGTAGGCAAGGCCATCTATCGATGAGCCCCCGAGGCCGCACTAGGTCAGTCCATTAGGGTTCATGACACTAAAATGGCACACACGTCAAAAACCTTCAATCAATCTTCAGAAAAGAAAACTCCTGAAACAAAGTAAAACCATCTTTTATTCAATATGACACTCTCATCAAGACAATATCGGCATATAATCAAACACAAGTCAACCTCGGTCACAACAGGTTAACCTCAGTCAACCACAAGTCAAAGCAAGTCAAATCATTATAACCGGTCAAACTGTCAAATTTTGGTTAGTCTTCAGATGAGTCCTTCTGAAAGATAACCTCTGTCATTTACGCCTTAGGATGTGTCCTTCCTAGGCGTCGTCATCGTCATTCGGCATTTTGAGTGATCTTCTTGACAATTAAAGATCACTCTTCCTGACATTAGTGTTCTTCAGATGAGTCCTTCTGAAGAACCAACTCTGTCATTTATGCTTTAGGATGTGTCCTTCCTAGGCATCGTCATTATTTTGAGGGACCCCTTACGACCATTAGGGATCAAATCCTCTCGACATTCGGCATCATTCAGGATGTGTCCTTCCTGAATTCACCAAGTCTCGACATTTTCAAGGTCATCAAAACTTTAAACATTCAGACATCTTGACATCGTCAAACATGACACCTTGGCATCATAACAATGGATATCCAGATGCACTTGACAAACACTTGACAATTGTCTTTTCATCTTTTATCATGTTATTAGTTTTTCAGCGAGATCCCACTAAGTAGGATTTAGAGAAGCAGTGACATAGCATGGCAATTGACACGCATGACTACTAGCTTCTCAACGAGATCCTGATCTTAGGATTTAGAAAAGCAATGACATATCATGATAGAGACTTCATTTTTTGTAGTTTGACAATCATGTCACTAGCTTCTCAAGGATGTCCTGGAAACAGGATTTAGAGAAGCAACGACGTTTCATGATCTGTCAATGTCTTTTTCTGCTTGTGGTTGATGATGACAACAAGACTGGGGCAAGCACGCTCCTAGTATGAGTCATACTCATCCTTGTCTGTGACTGTTTTGTCTTGGGTAATGGTACGACCTTGCACACCTAGATCTATGTCATATCTTGGTGTTTGTTGACCATTACAACAGTTTGCCCAATGATGATTAAAGAGCAACGAATATTAAAAGTCCTATAGTAAAGTCTTGAAGGATTTGTATCTTCTCGTAGGTCTCATATATTCTCCTCTTTGGTCTGGTCATCTTCTCTCGTCAGTCCCGCCATCTCCTCTCGTCCATCCTGCGATGATATCCTGTGTCATTCAAAAACATAAGTGCATACATGATATATCCATTGCATTAGGTCTATACATACATCATCCATGGCATTAAATAATATCATACATGGCATTACATCATATACATAATCACAAACATTGCATTAACATAATCATCATCATTGTATCTTTTACATAAATGCATCATGCATATCATTAATATAAGCATATGAATATTGCATCACCATGGCATCAAAAATCACAACATAGACATCATAATACATAAATGGCATCATAAATTAAGCATCATATATCATACACACATAATGCATAGAACATCACATAACACATATGGGCCACATCAAAACTGCATCATCATATAAATCTCATCTCAAAAATATGCAATGTCACAGGATAGAGTCAATGGATATCCCAAAAATGGAGCTCGCAGGCTCAACAATAAACATAATGTGTCCAAATACAAATATGCCCCTAGGGTAGACTCTCATCATCCCCTCGGGGTGAAGAATGTGGTGGTGGCTGAGGCCCTATCACTGGCTCTGAAGCAATGGATGGTCCTATAGTGGCTTGTGTCTACGAAGATGAGGGAACTATGAATGAAAGCATCATCGTGACAGTGGGGAGCATCTATGAGGTCACTGCTGCTGGACTCTGAGAAATGGTAGGATCTGTCACTGGTGGCTGACCCTGTACCGACCTCTGTGCTGAACCAATGGAACCCTGACTGTGCCCCGAATGATGACTCAGAGTATGCCTGTGGGAGTGACGTGATCTGTGGCCTGATGTGTGTCCTGTGGAAGTCGACCCTCCGACACTGCTGCGGCTCCTGGTACCACTCCCACTACCTGACATGCGCCCACTGCCTGTCCTCATCTGTGATCGAGATAGGGTAGGATCTCGCTGCTCTAGCGGCATTGCCTACTCATAGAGGGTCCGGTACTGTCCCAACCTGGTGCTCACCCTAGCAAGCTCCCGAGCCATGTCTCCTATGGGTCCCGTACATAGGGCCGCAAACTCTGTGCACCATCACGTTGAATCCTGCTAGCGAATCACCACCTGATCCCGCTCTACATGGGCTACCTCTAGTGCTAACTATAGGGACCTCACCTGTGCCTGGCTGGCATCTAATCTCTGCTGCAAATTGGCCACCCACTGATCGACTGTAGCATCCTGGGGAAACTCTGAAGATGGTATCTCCTCCTCACCCTCCACCAACTACCATCTCAAGAGTCTCTCTGTCTCACCTATGGCCTCATCCTCCTCGTCATCATCATCATCCTCCTCTCCTGCCACCCCTGCCTCCTCCTCTCCTGCCACCTCCGCCTCCTGTCTCTCCCCCTTCACCTCCTCCTCCCCTGCCACATCCACCTCTAGTGCCCTGACATCCTCCTCTTATCTCTCCCCCTCCGCCTCCTCCTGTCCCCCCACCTCTGGCTCCCCCTCCTGTCTCCCCTTGCCCTCTCTCTCCTATCTGGGCTGCTCCTCCATCTCCCCCTCCTCACCAACCTCTGGGATAGCATCTAATGCTACCCTCGCCACGCGCTGTCGCACCCTGCAACCTGGTACCTGTCCGTCCCGCCGTCGCCTCCTGCCATCTCCACCATCATCTCCACCTTGACCTCCGTCCCCACCATAGCCTCCGTCTCCACCTCGACCTCCATCATCACCCTGACCTCCATCTCCACCTTGACCTCCGTCCCCACCATAGCCTCCGTCTCCACCTCGACCTCCATCATCACCCTGACCTCCATCTCCACCTCGCTCCCCATCATCACCCCTACCTCTGTCCCTCCCTCCATCACCACCCCTCCCTCCATCTCCATCCCTGCCCCTGCCTCTGCCTCTGCCTCTGCCCCCATCTCTGCCTCTACCCCCTCATCTGGCTCGTGGCACTCGTGGAATCACTGACCGCCTGTCAACTGGTGCTGGCCTGTCAGGATCTGTCAAAGGCACAGGTCGGCGTGCCTGCCACCGTAGGTCATAGGCTGGTGTGGTACCTGGATCTGCTGCCCCACCTCTCCAACCCCAGGCTTGGGCTACTAACCCGTCAATCTGTTGTGTCGTGAGAGCCACTGGGATGGCCGGCCCCCATGCATACTCTAGACGATCGGGCATACTCTGCCATCCCCATGGGTACATCCTGCTGCTCCCTGAACTGTCTCAGTACACGCTACGGCAAGTACATCTCAATAATCAATGATGTCTGTACTGTCCGGCCAATGAGGTATCGATACTGCCTACAAAAACTGAGATGATCATCCTCGTCATCCCATGCCTCACAATCCCTGTAGGGTCTCCAGATGAAGGTCACCATGGTATCAATCCGATGCCACCACCACCCTGTCTCACCCATGTGGGTCTGCTGTAATGCGCCGGCATAGTAGTAGGAGTAAGGCATCCCCTCGGCCAGCTGTGGTCTGTCGATAGGAGGGTAGAATATGGCAATACGCTCCCATGCCCAAATCATCATCAGTGTGGTCCCACAGGAGATACTCTCTCCTCTCCTGTACACAACGTCATGCAGCTGATGATAAAGTGTCCCCAGCAGATAGGGACCCCATGCATAAACTGTCCTATCTCATCGCATGCCGACCATGACATCTCCCCAACCAATCGAAAATCTGTGTCCTCGTTGGTCTGGAACCAAGATGCCACCAATTAGAGTCGCCAGGAATGCATCAAAATGACTGTAATGCTCTGCCAGGAAATCCCAATGGATCTCGTAACCCTCAATACCGAGTCCGACACCCTGATCCTGGTAGTACGCCTAGAAGGTCTGCTCGCCATGATGGGGATCGTACATGATCCGCTCCCCTCGAATCAGAATCTGGAGAATACGGTAGACGTCCTCCAAAGTAATAGTAGCCTCACCTATCGGCAGGTGAAAGGAACAGGTCTCAGAATGCCATCTCTCGCACAGCGCCGTCAGCAAACCCCTGTTCGCCCGAATGGCGGGCATGAACGCAACATGGAATAAGCCGAGTCTCATCAATCGTCGCCGCTCTCGCGGGCCTAGCTGATCGCCAAACCGAAAGGTCCTCGGTCTGCTCTCCCTCGTGTAAATAGGGGCAAGCTGCCTCTGCAAAAAGACGAACACTGCATTAGCACTTTTGGGGCAACTGTGACCATCATGGAAAATAACTTAGGGCATGAAAGCATTAAAACAAGTTAAAGTAAGAAAATAGGCAAATGCGTTGCAAAAATGCAATTGCGTCACAAATACACAAATGCATTGTTCAAAAAATCAAATGCGTCTGAACCAGTCAAGTGTGTCGCTTAATTACACTTGCGTCGCAAAATCAGGCGTTTGCGTCGCCACATTGCGAATGCGGCACGGCATTTCACTTGTGGCATTGAAATAATCAGTTGCGTCGCAATATAGCGATTGCGGCTTTTGATTGGTCAATTGCGACTCGGTTAAGCACTTGCGTCGCACCAAAAATCGAATGCGGTGCAAACCGCCGGTGCGGCTTATTTGTTCTATGCACTTGCGTCGCGACGCATCAAATGCGGCGAACGCGAAGTCGCTTGCGGCTTACGCGAACGCATATGCGTCGCGGCGCATTCGTTGACTAACCTAGAAAGCATTAAAAAGCACATAAATCGAGAAAATGAGAAAGCCAGTTTAGGGTACATACCGCCGGTCCTGAGCCCTCTGGCCGTCTGAAGGTCCTCACGATCTCTCCGCGGTGCTTTGTCACTAGAATAACCATCGTAGCTGCTGCGCCTTTCGCTCTGAGCTCTTAGGGTTCGCAAGGTGAATAGTGAAAGTGAATTGACTTTTACCCCTTTGACCTCCTATTCATAGGGTGAAAATGACATTTTTCAACCGCGGTTAATACTGGAGGCTCATTTCCGCACCTTTGACCTCTCTCTCTCCGTAGTTGCTTTGGAACATGTCGGACCAAACCAATCAGCATCGCTTTTCTGGCCATCAAATTGATTTATCGGGACCTTTTGCAAATTTTTCTGCCGCCGACCCAAAATTTGAAAATTTCCCCGAGGGGCGTGGAATATCTGCACTCCTCTCACTGGGCATATCCTTGATTTATTTTTCTTTTGTCACAATGCATGTTTACATTATGACAAAGAGGGGCAAAATGTAGACACCTTAAAAATGACCTAGGCCCCAAGCTTCATTTTTAACACTTTCATCCTAGCATAATTAAGTCATTTAATTATGTCCTTGGTCCACATTCGACTATTGATTAAATAATTCATAATTATTTAATTAATCTCATGCTTCATTCATGAATATTAAATAAATAAATTTTAATTTATTTATTAAATACGTCATTAATTGTCTAAAGTCTTCCTTTAATTAAATAAATTTATTAATTTATTTAATTTCCCTTTGTCATTTATTTATTTAATTACGTCACTAATTAAGTTCCCTTCTTTTAAAATTAAATAGATTCTAATTTATTTAATTTTTGTCCACTTTTCACTATAATTAAATAATTATTCATTAGTCTTTTTCTCTCATTAAAATTAAATAAATTTGATTTATTTAATTTAGCCAATTCTCTTGAATTTTGAATTAAATCATTGTTTAATTCAAAATAATTCTTTTGTCACATTCCTCCATAATTAAATAATATCTCTATTATTTAATTATTTACTAGTCACCTGGAGTAAATAAATTTTATTATTTAATTTCTCCAGCAACCTCTTTGTCCGTGCCAGCCTCATCTTCCAAATTAATTCTTGACTTTTGACATCTCATTTAATTTCGACCATTGATTGAATTATTTTATAATTCAATCTCCACCCTTCATTCTTACCTGTTGCCCTAATTTTGACCTAACCCTAATGTGCACAGCAGCATTTAATCCTGATCATTGATCCTAGGGTTCGGGTCATCTTTTCATCCTGGCCACACATTCAAAATTGCAGTTTTTATAAAAGGGCAATTTTGTTCTCATTTGCTCTCCTGGTTCTCCTGGCTCTCTTGCTCTCTTAACTTCTTGCACTCTTAGTCTATGTCCATTTGCTGTCAACTTAGGGTTATAGTCACTTACAGTCATAGGCATTTTAGTCCATTGTAGGGTTATTTTATTTTCTGCAAATCCTTCAACACTTGCATAGGGCTTAGTCTTTAGTCATAGCTGCTCACATAAATATGAGGGCATTGTTATTTATCTGCAAGCTAGGAGGTGTAACAAAGGTTAATCATGGAAGGTGGAGACTTAGGGTAACTTCATCCCTTTTGTCTTCACTTCACTTCCTTTGTACTTTGTTATTTTCATAGGAATTTTATTGTTATTGTGCTAACCCCCTTTAACTAAATTTTAAGATTTTCCCATGATCACGTTGTTCACTGACACTTGTCCTCATACCTATGCGCCTTTACCTAGAACCCACTTTATATATCAAGACCAAAGAATGCT
This sequence comes from Sequoia sempervirens, assembly GCA_007258455.2. Lineage (NCBI taxonomy): Eukaryota > Viridiplantae > Streptophyta > Pinopsida > Cupressales > Cupressaceae > Sequoia > Sequoia sempervirens. The sequence continues at coordinate 13,676 of VDFB02162324.1, read as the reverse complement.
TATTCTTGGTCATCTATTTCAGCCTCCTAGTTGAAACCTCCCCTAGGAATGTCATCTACGACTTATATGAGTTAAACGAACCGGAGTGTCCATAATTCTGACACTATTCCTATGCTTTTGAGCTAATGCTAAAATTTATCTATCACCTAACCTACGAGAAGGCTTGCTTAAAACTCTGCTACCAACCTATCATTGCTCAAACGCTAAGTATGATTTCCTCACCACTTACTGGCCTATTTATAGAAAAAATGACTAGATGCATGCTAATCCGTTTCAAAAAAACTTGATAATAGCTAGTTGCCACATGAAAGGCGTGCCTACATTTGCTCACATTTCTGGGCCAGTTGCATCTGCGAGGGTACAGCTCAATGCGTGCTAGATTAATAAGAGCTAATTAATTATCTTTAAAAAGGTGGCACTCATTAACAATAAGACGTATGGTTGTAGGCTATTGTGTCATCTCACAAGCGTTTCCCAGAGCCCAAAGCAATATTCATATATTTCCAGGTCCTGATCGTTTGCTTTGGCGTAATCATTCTGGTCAGGATATTAATTACTAGTGCATACTAATGCAAGGTTAGAAAGAAAATTTTTGGATCAAGTTCCAAGGGAATCACAGTGTATCACATAGTTTCCAAATGCAATGATAAACTCCTGCCACCTCAAAATGGCAAGCAGTTCATTTTGCACGAATTGCAATATTAATGGTACATGCCAAATTAAATGCAAAAGGCATGCTTTCGTCTACCACCTAGAGGAAAAATTTCCAAATATTACATGAAAATGATTAATATTTCAAAGTCTTTTCACAAACGCCAAAGCTAGAGGTGCAACGTTGTTCTTCTTTTGTGTAGCCAGAGCCAAGGAAAATTATAGAGCCAAGAACTTGTAGAGGTCTTCACCCAAAGAAAAATGTCAGAGACTTCATCTCAGCCAACGCAGGAGGAAATTAGTCAAGAGCTGTTTACAGCTATACGTTCTTCAGATGATGTATATGTCTATGAGGATGTGGCATATGCTACACCTAGTATACCCAGCAGGCCAAAGAGGGCCTATACAGAAGAGTTGAAAAGGCCCAAAGATTGCAGAAACAAGAAAAGGGTTGGGGAGAAATGGGATAATATCTACGATCCATAGCTCGTGAAGAACCCTAAGTCCTTAAGAGAAGTAGCTTGTGCAAGGTTGATGGAAGCAAAGGTGGATAAATCTACAACAAAGAAAATTTGGTACAGTGGTCTGCTTCAATACATGGTCCCACTGGTGCACTACTGCCCGGAGGTAGTTAATGTTGCTATCTAGTGTTATAACCCTGATACTCACTACATTGAAGGCTACAACTTAAGGGTGCACATCACTCCATAGGCCATCTGGCACATGCTATCTATCTCGAACCCAAGTAAAAGAAGAGAGAATATTGAGTCCTTTTACCTTAGCAAAGGAGAGAAAATATGGAAGAAGATGAAAAAGAACTTAGAGTTCTTGTTGGAGGAGACTGGTAGGAAAGACATCCCAGCCACTAAACTACCAAGTATTCTGTTGTCACACAGCTCATTACATGAGGATCTAAAGGATGTCATGTCCATGCTAGCTTTTGTCTGTGGCCAAGACTTCGATGAAAGGGTGGAAACTTTTCAGCTGGGACCAGCCTTCCAATTTCGCAAGTAGCACAATACCTTCTGGTATGATTTTGCTGAGTTTTTGGTAGAGGAAATAATTTGGAAAATAAAGAATTACCCAAGGGAGGGAAAATTTAGGTTTCTTTCCTCCCTAGTCCACATGTTTTTGCATCAAAACCCTGATTTCTTCACCTGATATTTTCCATTAGCAAATTTTTATGAGTAGGGTAAGAGGAGGCCAGTGTCCACGTGGACGCCTTTTCCTTCTGCATCATATGATTATTATGCATTTTCAAACTATTCCATAGCTCCAATCTTGCATGATTTAATCGGAAAGGGCGGCATAATTCAACTTGATAAGGAGCAGACCAGATATATGCAGAGTTTCACTCCCGCCTGTGACTGGTTCTTAGGCAAGGATTTCATGATTCTCTAAATGCAGGGCTTTATTGGTAAACCTTTCTTGCTCCCATCATGTGTAATAGATAGGGTGCTCACACTAGAAATATTTTGATAGGTGTGTATCATTGATTTTACCTTTTGTAGCAGCAAAATTGTCAAGAAGAAGGGATTCTTCTCTTGTCCGAAGAATTTAGAGTTGATAACTCTGATAAAGAAACAATCAGACCAGTTGTTGGAGGATAAGTTGGCTTATCTAGCGTTGGTGCTGGTAAATGATAAGTGGGAATACAACCCTTTCGATGACTTGTCGGAGCCACACATGAGAGTTACCCATGTTCCCCGACCTTACTAGGAGAAGCGGCGTAACCTGCGAGCAGACAAAGATGAAAATTTTGTTGAATTGGCATGCATTCCTACGCAAGATACTAGAGGGCCATGGCACAAGTTCTACTTTATTGTGGTAGTGGCCCAGGATAATGTCCTCATGGAGTGCTGCATGTACAATAGGTTGAAAAAGGATGAAGAATGGACTGAGGAAAAAATAGAGGCTTTTTGGAAGTATCGCCAAGAAATAGCACAATTGGATGCTCCTTACAATAATCTAAAGGATGGCTAAGAATTTGAAAGATGGTGGAAGGAGGGCCACCCCAGCCCGAGCTCTAGTAGAGGAAGAGTCCGAAGAGCAAGAAGAGGAAGCGGTGACATCGGCTTCCTCTGCACAAAAGGAGAAAGTCCCCGGACAGCCTACCTATGTGGCCACAAATGTGCGCTTTAATATATCAAGGGGCTCACATACACTCACTTGGGCTACTAAACCAGCCAAGTTATCACTACAGCAAATGGAGATGACTGTCGAAGCTAGAGAGACCCCACCTACGAAATGGCAGCACACAAAGAGCATTATCAGAGAAGGTTCACAAGAACCTGCCGAAAGAAAAGTGCTTGCAGCTAGCCAAGAACCTGAGGCTGAGGAGGAGTCGCTGATGATTATGGAGCCGCCATCGACTAGTCAATAGGTAAAATTCACTCATTCTTCCCTTGCTTCTCATTCCTTGGTATATGCCCCTTCCTCACTGGTGATCCCTGCCATAAGTATTGGCCCTCTGCCTTCTACTTTTAGTCTGACATATTCAGTAGGCTTCGCCCAATTTTTGCAAACCACTACGCTCGTCTTTACTCCTTCGCAGACCCTTACACCTACTGCTATCGCTCAGACTCTCGTTGCCTCGCTTTCAGAAAACATACCCCTAGTGAGTGCCCCTTCTTTTTCTACTATTACTACATATCCTTTTCCATCACAACAAGCTGATACCACATTGACACCCCCACTACCGTCCCAGCCTATGAGTCCTGCAACTGATTCATCGATTAAGTCATTACAAATGACTAGTCCTATTGTTGGGCCTCAAACCAAACTATGGAACGTGTCTCACTTCTCCCCACAAACTATCACTCTCCAAAAGAAACAAATGCCTGCGCCTATGAGGATTACCTATCCCTATGCCCTGCCTTCTGGTCCTCCTTTTACAGGTGGACTAGTTTTGTCGCTAGCTGAGTTTATGGCATAGATTGATTACGGAAAGGAGGCACGCGCAAGTAAAATACAAAAGTGCAAAGCAAAAGATGACAGCGCTTCCACCGAGCCAAAAATATAGACTCTTTATGATGAGGCCTGACAGGAATTGAAATTTGTGACCATGTACCCAAGGGTAAGCAAGCCTCAAGGGGAAATGTACCCAGAATATTATGAGATATATGCGGTAGGACTCGACATGAAGGTGGTCCGACCACAGGATAAGGTTGAAATCATGGAGGAAACGCAACGAGTAGTCACTTCCGACTTCCTCAAAACTAGCTGCCAGCTAAAGAAGAAGGATGAGCAACTTAAAGCAGCAAAGAAAAGGGTTAGTTTTTTGGAGAAAAAAGAAAAATACCTTGAGGCAGATGTTGCCCGTATGATGAAAAGGGTGCTGGCAGCAGAAGATGAGAGGAATAGACTTCAAGGTGAACTTGCAAAAACTCAAGCCACTGACCTTGCCATGATAAAAGAGCTACGCTCTAGGAATCAGGAGGTGAAATAGAATCTACAACTGAAGAATGAAGAATTAGAGCAGCTTTGCCTTGAATATAGTCAAGGAATGGCATAGAGAAGTGAAGCATTGAATCACCAACAAGCTCAATATGAGCAGAAAATACAAGAAAAAGAGGCTGAATTTAAAGGCCTAAAAGCTCAACTAGAGGAAGAACTCTGAGAGACAAAGTCTTCTTTGGATGAGCACTTAGCAAATCACTCCCAAGCCGAGGAGAATTGGAATAAAAAAATGAACAACTCTGGGAAACAACTAGCGTCTAAGAAAAAGAAAAGGGAAAAATTGGCTGAAGCCATTATTTCAAGAGACGTGGAGATTGCTTCTCTTAAAAGCTCTCTCCTACATCCCCCTACACAGCCAAATAGCATTCCGCTGGTCAAGCAATTGTACATCTCCCACTGGGAAAAAATTAAAGCCTTTTTCCTAACACTGCAGCCTACCCTCCGATTCATTGCCAAGGTGTCAAAGCTGAGCCAGGAGCCCCATGATACAATTGAGCAGTTCCCATGGTTCATCTTGGAGAAGGTTTCTGAGGCAAAAGATCTACTCATCAAGTTATACTCAGTCTCTAATGAGAGTCTTATTAGAGTGGGTATTGAAGATCAGAATGTTGCTGCTCAAACAGAAAATAAGTTCATCCATTGCCACTCTGCCTTCCAGTGCACTAAAGCAGTCGTAGCTATTCTGAGTAAGAAAGTGGATAGCATATAGAGAAGTTTCACCGAGTTAAATGGGATGGGTTTTCCATCCCCATTCCTTGAAGATGGTTCTATTACCATGGCCGAGCAGATTGCCGAAAAGATAGAAGAGAAGGAAGATGATCTGGAGGCTTTTAGGGATTTCAGTGATCCTCCCACGATGACTGACATTGAGGGAGTGATTCATCCACTCTCATAGCTACTATTCCATTGCGAAGCAAGGGCCGATTTACCCAATGTGCTACCTCACAAAGAAACTATTGATCTAAGTGGAGCATAGGAGAATTTGCACAACATGGTGAAGCAGTCTAAGGATGAATGGTCGCCTTTGCAGGTGGCTCTTTCCAATCTCTGACTCCATTGACCTAATAAAATGGCACTCTAGTCTGTGAAACCAGAGAAATTTTGGGTTCTTCATTCCTTAGTCGAAACACCTCTGATAGTCGGCAAAAGTTGTTAATAAATATTTAACCAGCTCCCTTCGGGTTTATTTTTCTATGTGCCGACCCATGCATAGCAAAGTCTGCTCGACCTTTTTTCTAGGTTTTGTTCTGCCACTCCACATATCTACTCCTTGCAACTCTGAGTCTCAAAATTTCTTTCGCATCCCAGGAAACTCTGCTATGCTTCCACGTGTTGCAGTCGCGGGATGCTTTTGATCATGTTTCTTGGACGCCTCATCAGGCTGTGAAATGTTGCCACGAAGCCCTCATTCCTAAAAGGTTTTGGTAGGCCCCACAGTTGCTAACTACGGTGTACACTTGCTACATGTCTACCGTTCACAAATATTTCAGCACGAAAATGAAGTAGCAACCACGGGCAGCGAAATGTTGCCATGCGTCTCTTTTGCGCTTGACTGGTAATCGTTCCCTTTATTATTGATGAACTGTTTTACCATTTCGACACATGTGGCATTTATGCAAGTCCTCAGTGGCAAAGGAGAAGTGGTTCATATGAGCAGCAAAAGGCTTCCATGTGCCTAGCCAACGGTTCTCATATGCGGGTGATGGATTATATGAACCGAATGAGGCTATTGGCCACTGCATGTCATTATCATTTGCTCAGGAGGGTGACACTTGTCTAATCAGGCCTAGCCAAGACCACCGCCATCATTGCAGAGGATGCACCTGTGCCTAGGACGACCCGATGCTTGGTTCCAAATTGATTTTGTTGCAATGGCTTTGGGAATATCCTGATTCTTGCATCATTGCCGAGGATTGAGAAATTTTTTCTGTTGCTGCTCTCTGAAGCGATGGGAAGTCTTCCTGCTATATATACTTTTCTCTGTAATGAGAAAAAGGTTCAAAATTTGAGGAAAACTTTGGTTTTAGTAAAAGATGCCAGGCCTTTATTACTATTTTATTTGATTGCAAAAACTCTCAAACTGTGCCAATTGTTCAGCCTTTCTACTTTTCATGCTATTTGATCAAACTATAAACTGTGGTTTTTATTGTCTGGACATTTCATTTGAGAACTTCTGTATATGTTGGATGCAATTTTTCTTACCTAGATCATGTCTAATGATTCTTCTTGGTAGTAGGAATTTATGCAATGTTATTTTATGTCAATGAATAAATTGTCTATGCTATAATCTTAAGTATTTGATGTTCTGGAACACTACAACACCATTCAGGCCCTTAAATTTATGACTTATCATGCCCATCATTAAGTCTTGGTGCATCGCCTTAGGTTCAACTTCATTTTATTATATCTGCTTCTTTTTCCCTTTCCAAACCACATTATAGAAGAAGCCGGCTTCTCTAAAAATCCAGAGGTTACTCAATTTAGCGCAAAAGGTCCCCCTTAAATTGAGTTTCCCATAAGGCTCTGTTACCTCGTCAAATTTTGATGTCAACAATATAAAAAATTCAATGATTTTGCATTAAATCATGAATGTATTATAAGAAAAGAAGATCATTGTGTTTATGTTAAATTAATTGATTGACTAATAATCATTATCCTAATATGTTGTTTATTGAGAACAATAAGGGAATGATTAGAAAAATTAAGGGTCAATTATCTAAAACCTTTGTTATGAAAGATTTAGGGGTTTCAAAATATATCTTGGGTATAAAAATTAATAGCTTGGTGAAGTTAAGAAAAAAAATGATTAACTCAAAAGAAGTATGTTGACACTATTTTATGACCATTTTCCATGCATGATTATAAACCATTCAATATTCCCTTTTCAATTGGCACTATGCTATCTCTTAACCAATATCCTAAAATTGGTGATGAACATGAAAAGATATATACTATTACATATGCCAGTGTTATAGGGAGCCTTATGTATTCCATGATATGTACAAGACCTAATATTGCCCAAGAAATGGGAGTTCTTTATAGGTTTATGACAAATATTAGTAAAGAGCATTGGATTCATGTAAAATATGTTTTCAAATATCTATATGGGACTTCTAACTGTAGGCATCCAAATTTGACCACTCCCATATGGTCAAATCCATCTCCTTTATTCATCTATTTCATTGATATTAATTAAATCATTTATTTAATTAATATTTTACCTTTTTCCTAAGGTTTCTAAAGTATTTAATTTAATAATTAAATACTTTACCTTTCATCCTTTCCTCTCTAAATTAAATAAATATATCAATTTATTTAATTTAGTCATTTAGCCTTTTTGAATTTAAATCAATTTTAAATTCATTCTTTTCTCTCTCCTTGTCACATCCTCCATAATCTTCTTCTAATCTGAATTAGATTAACTAATCCACGATTAGGATGTGCACACCCTTAATCAGGATTAATGTCACATCCTCCATATTTGACCACTTGTCTCTAATCCTTCATTAATCTTCTTAATCACCTATTTGCACAACATTAATCTAATCCTCTTGCCATCTTTGGTATGTCCTCCAAATCAACCTTTCATAAGTACTTTCTTTATTTGACCTTGACCTCTTCCCCATGTGAATTAAAAATTCACATTTATTCATTCAATGCTCCCCTCTTCCCCATGAAGGTTGTTGGAAAATTCCAAAACCTCTCATGAGTCACATCATTCACATGGGACAAGGACCTCCTTTATGAGGACCTTGTCTTATCACCAAGGTACTCCTAATCATGTGAATTTAAATTCACATTTATTCCCCTAACCACTTCTCTCTTCCCCATGATGATTAGTAAGGAATTCTAAAATTCCTCACTTGTCACCATCCTTCCCACATGGGGACAAGAACTTCATTTTTGAGGAAATATTACCCTAATCCCAAGGTACTTGTAAGTACCTCCACCTCACATGTCCTCTTTCCACATCACCTGTCATTTTGACACCTCCCTTTCCACATGGCAAGATGTGAGGGCTTGTGAGCCCTCAACTCACCATAGCCCTTCATCTTGCCCATGTTGGCTAAATCCTAGCCGTTGAATTCTCTAGAGATTTCATCCCTTAAAATAAAGGATTTGGTCTCATTTTTCTCATTCATTAATCACATTCAAGCTCAAGCATTCTACTCTCAAGCACTTGCATTCTTAGCCACCATTGTTGCATTTTGAAGCTTCCATTGCATTCATTTCATGCATCTATCAAAACACCCACATCCATTATTGCATTCTCCATCTAATCTAGATCACTTTGCATAACATTTTGACTCATTTTCCATCAAGGAGCACACATCCAATCCACATTAAAGGGCCAACCAAAAGGATCAACTTGAACAAAGGTATAATCATTCTTTTCTCTTTCTTTTGTTTAAGTTCAAATTACGCTAATCTTGAGGTGGTGTTGTGTTGTTTATCCTTGTTGCATTTTTTTGTGTTTTGCATCTTTTAGGGTAGTAAATCACATTGCACACACTAACAATTGCATTTATTATTATGGATCTAATGATGTGATAAGGATGATTGATTTATAGGGGTTTGTTAATTCATATTGGGCTCGAGATCTTGATTGAAGAAGGTCCACTAGCATCTATATGTTTACTTCATTTGGATGAGCAATTAGTTGTGTGAGAAAATGACAAGATACAGTCATATTGTCCTCTATAGAAGCAAATTATATGGTTGTAAGGCATGCTTGTAAGGAGGTAGTGTGGTTAGAAATACAGTGTTCATGTATTGGCTTTTAGTGTAAACAATTCAGAACTGGATGTGATAGTCAAAGTGCCATCTATTTGGCTAAAAAATCATTATATCATGCTCACACAAGAAATATTGATGTCTAGTATCACTTTATTCAAAAAATGGTTGAAAGTGGTAAATTCATGCTATAGAAAGTGGACACTTCAAAGAATGTTGCAAATTCTCTCATTAAGCCAGTGAACACAAATAAAATTTCTTGGTGTAGAGAGGCCATGATCCTTGCCTCTCTTAACAACTAATTCAATTTATTATTCCCTATTATGCCATTGCAATGTGAATATCAAGTGGGAGAATGTTAGGATTGGTGATATTAACATTTCAATCCTATGATTATGAATTTTAACTTGAATATTATATATTTAGTCATTATTTCACACATGACTCCAAGAATCATGAAAAATGAACTTCTATATCCCACATGAGGAGGAAAAAATATTTGTAATTACATATTATTTTCCATACAATTGGAATATTATTTGTAAGGTGGCATGGAGTGGGTAAGCTTAACTAGGAAAATCACAACACATTCAAACACTTGACATGAAGTGGAAGAGAATCTCACTATTTATAGTGGTTTAAGAAGCATTTATAAGAGTGTGAGAGGTGTAAGAAAGCATCCTGGACTGTGTGTAAGAAGCATGAGTAGTATTTTCTTAGACATAAGGACTTGTTATTTTGTCTTCTAATAGGTTTTTATCCTTTTATGAAGTTGGATGACCAAACTCATGTAAAAAGTCTTGAAGCTTCTAGAAAGATGTGTATAACTCCTTGACACATGTCATAAGATACCTTTTGCATGTAGAATACTTGGATCATCATTTTAGTCCATGGTATTAGAAAAACTTTATGGTCTCTTGTATTACTTTTGGCTATATATTGGATCTTGGAGTAGGATGAAAGTAAATTGTTTGGCGGCTTGAAAAAGTAATGAAGTGTTGCAAAAGTTCAAAGAAAGAAGTTGTATTAATGTAACTCTACTTAAGGATTAATACAATATGTGGATCTCTTTGGGTGTGGATTTTTCCCACAAGGGTTTTTCCACATATATCTAGTGTAATAGTTTGCATCTCTATTTGATTATTTCCACTTCCATCTATGATTTATCATTATTTTATACTTTGATGCTTTGAGTTTATAACATACTTTCACTTGTAAGTTATATCCTATTTCTATATTATGCCCACAATAATACACAATTTTTCTTGTCATATTAACATCTATTCAAATAAATTATATAAGGCTTGTGGCTTACTATTAAATTTTATTTTCAATGTATAACAAGTCTTTCATTTTTAGGGGAAACCCCTTGGTGAAGTGGTGGGGCTTCTTACTTTTAGGGCCAATAATCAAGGTTCAAACCTCATGGGGTGTTTCTATACCACATCAAAAATGGAGACTGTTTGAACTTGGTGTTAAGGGAAGACCCTTCATTGAAGTGGTGTGGCTTCTTGCTTGTAGGGCCAACAACCAAAGGCTCATAACCTTGATATCATACAATTTTTCACAAAGAATGTTACAGAGTATCAATTTTACAATGGGTGGGCTTGGGCATGGAGGAGTCATTTTGGATTTTGCTATTGAAGATGGCATTGGAGATGTTGATGAGGAGGAAGGGTATGATGATCCAGATGTTGCTATTGTTGGTGCTTGTGTGTTGTAGGTGCGAGATTTTATTCTTGTTGTTTTCCCTACAGTTCTTTGGAAGATGATTCGCTCCTAACACCTCTTTAATGTGGCTTTGGCCATAAGTTTTCTGACCAAGGGTTTGTATATCATTTTTTTGTTTGGGGGTCTTGTTTGGGATGCCTCTTCCTCTTTGGCTCTTGTGAAGGAATATTTTTGTGTTTAACTTTGTTGATTGGGCTTGGATGTTGTTGTTTTCCTTGTGGCTCTTTGGAAGATGATTCGCTGCTAGTGCCACTTTAATGTGTCTTTGGTCATTGGTTTTCCAGCCAAGGGTTTGTAGATCGTTTTGTTGTTTGGGGGCATTATTTTAGATGCCTCTTTCTCTCTGGCTCTTGTGAAGGAATATTGTTGTGTTTACCTATGCTAGGTGGGCTTTGATGTTGTTGCTTTTTTGCTAGAAAGGATCTTATGTGGCTCTTTATAGAAGCTATTTGTTCTAGAGGTTCCTTGTGATCCTTCTATGAGAGGAGATTCTTTTTTCTTTAGTGCTTTGGTTGAAACCCATGGGGGTATTAGTGTTGTGTTTTATGGTTTTGACTAGGGGAGGTTGTTGTTTTGATGCAATTTTTTCCTATAGGAGAGTTTGTAGTCTAGTTTTCTCTATAGTGATTTTTGTTTCTTACATCTCCTTTTGAGGTGAAGACTACTCCTATAGAGATGGATTTAGTTTGTGTAGGAGTTTACCCTTTTTTGGGTGATATTGTTCTTCTTTATGGAGTTGTTGTTGAAACCCTTCTTAGGGGTTTGGAAGGGGTTTCATTGCTTTTTCTATTGGTTTATTCTCCTATTGAGGTGGAGAATGTCTATGTAGGAAGAGTTGGAGTTATTTCAAGGGGGTTCAGGCTGCCCTAGAATTTCTCTCTTTTTACTCCTATTAAAATGGAGTTCATGAAGGTTGAGGGGATCTTGGATCTGCAGGTGTTGTTACTTTTTTTGATGGTGTATTCTCCTATTGAGGTGGAGAATATCTATGTAGGAAAAGTTGGAATCATTTCAAGGGGGATTTTGCTGCCCTTTCTTCAATTTTTCTTTCTTTTACTCCTATAGAGATGGAGTTTAAGGAAGCTGACACGATCTTTGACCTACATCTTAAGGTTATTAATGTGGAGGTCAAGAATGTTGATGGGATCTTGAATTTAAATTAAAGACAACAAATGTATATGTTTCCAGGCTTAAGGCCCTTGTTGTTGTTTTCTTATAATGGTTTAATTTGAGGCTATTTCCTTTGTGTGGTTTGACTATTGGTTGGTTATGGTTTATCTTAGGAAGTGGTGTTTGTTATGATAGGTTTCATGTCCCTTCAAAACCTGTTTGTAAGGGTTTTGAGGCCCCTTCAAAACCCATTTTACCCTTAATAAAAAACAATGCTTTTATTTTTGCATCATAAATTGTATGTTAGATGGATATGCTTGTTAGTTTCTCTTTCATGGCTCTCATGATATAAAATATGAACTCTAACAATATATGAGTTATAAATTGAAACCTTCAATATACACTATAATGATTTTTCAATATGGACCCTAAAATATATGCGGGTTAAAGAATGAAACCCTCAATATATACAATTTCATGAAACCATATATACTAGGGAACTCATTTTTTAACCCATGTACAAAATGATACACATTTAAATCCAATCAAACAAAACCCATAAATCAAACAAAATAAAATTTTGAAGTTGCTTGTAAAATGATGATTAAAAGAGCCCATAATTTAGCTAGAGGAATGATGAAATGAAGATGGTCATACAGTCATATGATTTAAAAAATAGACACCCTATAAAAGTCACAAATCAAACCAATACCTTTAGTGGGCATTAGAAGGAGAAATGATGGAAGTCATTACCTAGAAGGCCCATGTCAACTTTTAGTTGAGTGGAGAGGATTCAACAAGTTTCTAGAATGATGGAGAGTGCAGTGACCATGAAGGAAGCATGTTGAAAAATGATAAGGGTGAAAAGCTAGGTCTTGCAATGGGCACAAAAGGCATTATGTATTTAGACTTGAAATGATATAAAGTGGATACTAATAGGAGTACAGTCCATGCCAACACAAATCCCTAATGTGGCAACACAAAACAAAAACAAGATACCCTAAACCTTTAATGCCCTAATTTTATTTAATTGGGTGAATGTATTTTTATTTTTTATTTTTTTTCTTTAAAAGGGGTGAAAACATTTTATTCAAGAAAGAGCCAACAAGTACAATAAGAGGCTGAAATGGCCAAAGTTAGTAGAAAGCAACCAAAGCAAAATCAACCAGTCAAAGCACAAAGCTCCAAAGCAAAACCAACCAGCTAGAACAAAAAGCTACACCTTTTGATCCTCATCCAAGAGTCTAGATAAATAGTTACTTTTATCCATATCCAATTGTCTCCAATCATCCACATTCCAAACCCCCCAACCTTCAGAAGCCCATTTAGCAAGGCAGTTAGCAACCCTGTTCCATTCCCTGGGAATATGAATAAACAAGATGTGTTCAAAACTTGAAGCAAGATGAAGGATTTGCTTCACAATTAGAACCAATCTCCATGCTGAGCCTTGAAAATCTCTCTTATTAAGAAGAGAGACCAAAATCACAGAATTAGTCTTGCAAATCACATTCCTCCACCCACACTCTAAAGCTCGCTCAAGAGCCTTAAGAATAACACAAGCCTCCATCTGATTATTAGATTGCACACCCATGTGTATGGAGAAGAAGAAATGTACATTTCCCCTACTATCACAACCCATACCACCGATGCCAACAACTCTAGGATTGCCTTGAGTAGAGCCATCAGTGTTAATTTTGAGAAACCCATTAGAAGGGGGACTCCACTACCCAGCTCTATTCACTTTCTTAGAAGGAATTGAACTGCTCCTCCTAATTCCTTAGTGACCAAGAGGGGAAGAAAGCTCAAGACTAGAAGAAAACTGCTTATCTGAAGATGACATAGGCTCACCCAAATCAAATTTAGCTGAGATTGTTTCCTTCAAAATACTTTGCACCTTGTGCCAAACCTACACAACCATCTGACGATAATATATTTTTGTTATTTTTGTCCTTATATATATGCGCACTTATAATATTGATTGGAGGAGTTTT
>VDFB02162323.1:0-13918 GCA_007258455.2 Sequoia sempervirens | reverse complement strand
CTAGCTTTCTCTACACTGCCTTGTTTCTCGAAGCCTATGAAAATTGCATAACATTAACAATTTTATTTTGTTTCAAACATAGCAAAAAAATGGAAGCCATAAAGAGAAACCCACAAAAAATTGTAGTAACAAGCCCATGCAAAACCATAGACACAAAATGCGAACCATAAATGAAACAAAATTCATTTTTACAAACTATATAGTGTTTTCTCAACAACTTATCAAAATTTGAAACAATCAAATGTACCTTATCAGAAATCAAACAATATAGGCTACCACAAACCGTGAACCACAAATGAAACAATATAGCAAAGGGTTTTTTTGATATGCACCTCTTTCCCCTTGCTTCAAACACACCTCTTCTCACTAGCTTTCCTACAAAAAATGGGCACCATTGATCACATAATAACCTCTGCCAACCTTCATAGAAGTTGGACAATGCTTGATTGAACTTGCACCCTCACAAAAGCTTATCCTCCTTGCCATAGCTCTTATAGCAACTATACCAATGGAATGAGACCCAACAATGCCTTATTGAAAATTTCACAGACATTCGCTATGTTTCCCACGGAATTAAACAACAAGTGTTATTACAACCATTGCCAGTATATGGAAAGCATACAACAATTAATGTTGATGTGAACCATCATTTAATTTTGGCATCCTTCTCTATCCACATGGCGGGAAATCCACCAACCTACTCCCAACCTGCACCAACCGCCTCTACCACCTTTCTGACAACTGCCACAAGACTTGAAAAATAGGAAAACTGACAGATAATAGGGAGACTATGAAAATTCTTACCAAACTTCAAAGACATTTTCCACCCTCTTCATGGCCACTAGAAGGCTCAAAAACTAGGGAGGCTGATGAAAATTCCAACCAAAGTTCACACAAATAGCCTATTGGCTAAATATTCCTCTACCTACTCTTTTTGATAAAATTTTCTATTTTTGATGTAAATTTTCTTTGGTTGATGGTTTATCCACAATAATTCTTACAAAATAGCTCACAATTAGTGCTTTATTTACAAGATTCTTGTAGACTACCTCAAATTTGGTGACCTATTTACAAGAAAAAAATTAGTCTTCCAATTTTTTACTCTTAAACCACTTGATACAATCATCGATGTATAATCTAATGAAGAATAATCTAACCATGTAACCAAATGAAAAAATAACATAATGAAACTCTATGAACCACAATATGATCTTTATTGATTCATAGTCATAATTAAATTATAATCTACCATAAGGGCACACAACATGAGGCCTCTACCTTCAAGATACACTTGCATAAATATGTGAGTTGTATAACTCCAAAATAGTATTACATTAAAACATTTTTCAACCATAAAAAACTTCTAGATGGGAACTAATCAAGTAAAATTAAATTTCTCATGGATATTTTTTATATAGTAGCTCTATTATTTTGGGATGCACTCTATTATCCATAAGTATGTATCAAATTGAATTCCATGTGTAACATGTATAAATAACCTTCTAGAGTGACTGTAGTGAAGATGGTTCATAGAATTCATACTATAAACTCTATTAAGATCACATTTGTAAAGGTATTTCTTTTATTCCCCATGCTTTGGAAAGGTGCCCCAACCTAAATAGTGAAATTAGTTATCATCCTAGATTATTCTTGGTAATAATACTAGAGCTGAAATATTCCTTTTCAATGTTGAGAATCTCCTAAAATTTTGATGGGACAATGTCCTCTCTTAGTGAGACATACACATGTTCCCAATTACAATGTGAATTATGAAACTACAATATAATTTGGTAGGAATTGGAGTGTTTGGGTAATGACTATAATAATATTATTGAAAACCTTTAACAAAGAAATAAATTGAATGAAAAGATTTTAGCTAATGCAATATTTCTTTTACACCTAGGATTATCCTATATCGTAAGTTCAAGGATTAGAAAATTAAGTATTTTTAGCTTCACCATGTCTTCTTTGAAACTGAACTTGGACATACTTGGCAATAACAACTCCAAGCCTACTTATTCCTTATATGACATGAACCAAAACTCATATATTTCATCTTCATGACTATTATAAGAAAATTACTACAAGAACTAGAAGGAAGAAAAAATACACATGCATTAGAAGACATAAATTAAAATTTATGGTCACTATATGAATGAGATTATTATGCATTAGTTTTAAAAGTAATAACTTATAACTTATGTGTGTGCATATCTATCATCCTTATTGTTGTTCATTTTGTAAATGTATCCCATGCATAACTTCAACCTATAATGTAAAAACTTTCATACCCTCCAATTTTAATATTATAGATTCCATCTACTTTGGTGTCCATTCTCATAGGCTAATTCTAGAGCCCACTTAACCTATCCTATAATCATCCTCCCATGATCCATGTTTTTGTGATTGCTCAATTTAAATTTAATATTTTCTAGTGATTATATCACTTTCAACATTTTATTCCCTTTAGGTATTTTGAACATTTATTTAATAACATAGATGTCACAATCTCATTGACACCCCACCAAAATTAAAATAAAAGAATAAAATCTCCTTCTAAAAAAATTTATTACTTTTGTTCTTATTTGTTTCCATTATATTTGTTCTTGGAAGGATCCTTCTTATTGACCACTGGAAGGAGATCTAGAAGTTTATGAAATCCTATCTTCTATTCTAGGTGAACAACCATATTGTTCCTTAGAGGGAATTGATACTATTACTTGGGCATATGATCCAAAGAAAGTGTACTTCTATTCTAGTGGATATTAGATCTTAGACTAGGAAAAAGGGTGTGAAAAAATTTGTTGGCACAAACATAATTTATTTATATGGTTATTTTTAAAAATGTCTTATCTAGGACAAGATAAGAAAGAGAATTCTTCATGGTCCTTCCAATTATTTTCTTTGTGGTGCTAATGATGATTGTATACCTCATCTCTTATTTTAATGTTCTTTCTCTAATGGATTTAGTGATAATGGTGATCCATCTAGGACCAACATTTTTTTCATGCTAGTAATGTATCTAATTTTTGGGACAATTGTGGACATCCTCTTTATTCATATTTCAATTTTTTGGTGGATTGAGATATATTTCCTATATTTCCTCTATGGAAAGTTTGCTTGCAAATAAGTAATCAAAATTTTCAAGGTCATTAGAGTCTTATTAAGTATTCTTTGGATAATAATTTTAGTCCCTACAATATTTAAATTGTTAAGAAACTTTATATGGACTATTTGATTGGATCTATTTCTTCTTGATCTAAGCTTAAACCTTCTAATAAGGTAAAAATATTTGGTAAATGTTCTCCTCCCCCTTTGGGTATTTGAAAAATTATCACTAATGTTTCTTCTTGTGGTTACTTGGGAGCTATGAGGATAGGTGGAGTTGGATGGGATAGTGCTAGTTTGGTTCACTTCCTATTTTATAATAGTAGGAGGATTGGTACCAATAATCATATGGATGATTGGCCTCTCCTTGTGGTTCTAAGAAAGCTTGTAAGCTAGGCTAGAAGAACATTATTTGTGAGATGGACTCTATGATTCTATCCTTTTAAATAATTGGAAATTTCAAGATTCAACCTAGAGGTTGTCTTCTTATGTTGATCAAACTCTTTTTATTTTATAAATTTTGAATATATCTTTTTTGTTTATATTCCTTGTGGATGGAATGTTGTTGAGCTAAAAGTTTGGCTAAATGGATCTCTAATGTTAATTGTACCTTGAAGGTAATAGATTGGCATCCCTTATGCTCATTCTTCATAGTTTCTAAAGATCCTTCACAATAATTTGGTTCCATTTGACTTATTTGTGTTAAATCTTAAAATTTTAGTTTTGGTACCTATAGATGGAGGGTTTGTGGCAAACCTACTTAGCTCTTAGTTTTTCAGATTTAATGAAAATTTTGGCTATCTAGATATATTTGTATAGTTTTTTAAGATTCCTTTGATTAATTTATATTTTTCTCAAACAAAAAAAAATCTAAATAATACCAAATTATTATCTAATTCCATATTTTTTTAAATTTTCTTAACAACTTTTATTATTAAATCTATCATCCTTTTTTCTATTCTTTTTGCAAATATTTCCCATGTAGTTTCAATCTGTAATGTACACAATTATATAACCTATCATTTTTATTTTACATATTTCATCTACTTTGGTGTCCATTCTTATAGCCTAATTTTAGATCCCACTTAGTCCATCCTACAATCATTACCCTATGATTCATATGTTAATGACACATTTTCATAATTAATCACCTTAAATTTAATATTCTCTTGTGAGTTTATCACTTTCATTATTTTACTCTCTTTATTCTTTCCAACATTTATATAATTACATAGACATCCCACCAAACTAAAAAATAAAAGAATAAAAACATATTTTTTTAAATAAATTATTATCCTTTTCTTATTTATTTACATCTTAAATTATATTTCTAAAAACTTAAATATTACCAAACTACTATTTATTTTTTATATTTTCTAAATCTCATAATCTACTTTTATTATATAATCTCTAACTATTCTCATTTTCTTTCATTTTCTAAAGCATAACGTATTTCTAATAAATTATCTATCCATCCTTTTCCTAAAGGGCTTCTCCTTAAATGCATCTAATCTAATACTCATTCATCTCTCTAAATTGGTCAATCTATAATCAATGATTTCTTTTTATTTTTAAACTTCCTTTCATCTTCTTATCACATTCAACATCTTATTTGTTGTTCTTGTGCATATCACTTCACATGCAAAAGGTCGCCATATTCAATGCCTATCTTTTTCTTAGACTTTGAGCACCACTAGCAAAAGCTTTATTTTCACTCACTTATTTTAAAAGATTGCTTTATTATTCTTATTTCTTTAAGTTTTTCAAATGCCTATAGAAAACAACTATACACTTTTTACATTTGTATTAATGGAAAATTAGAAAAAGTACATAACAATTTTCAAGCAGCAATCTATGTCATTAAAAGTAAAATAATAGAAAATTTAAAGAAGTTTATTAATGAACTTTAAGAGAAAATAAAAAATCCAAAAAATATATAATACTAAAAAAATACTGACAATGATCAACTTATATCATTTTGAAAAAGTTAAAGGAATTTAGAAGATTGATTAGGGGATAAGGGCTCTCAATCTAAAACATTTCATCTATTTTTAATCTCAAAATCTCATTTGACAAGACAATCTACAAAATCATTTCATTCGTGGAGAATATGAACAAAGGACATGTAATCAAAGTTTCAAAAATAGTCAAGTCTACACCACAAAAAATGTCATCCACTAAAAAGAGTTCAAAATTTTCTTTGTTCAAAAGAGAAACTAAAATCATGGAATCCATCCTACAAATAACTTTTTGTCAATGCAGCTCACAAGTTTTCTCCAAAACTAAAAGGATAGCATGGGCCTCCATCATATTATTAGTAGCAAAGCCATAGTAGAAGAGAAAAATAAATTAAACAAATCACTCCTATCACACCCAATACCACCAACCCTAGCTTCACCAAGATTACCTCGAGAAGAACCATCAATTTTTATTTTGAAAACATCCAAAAGGGGAGAAGACTATTTAGCAACCCTATTAATCTCATGAGAAGATTTGACTTGAGAAATAGAAGGTATAGATATAACCAAATAACCAAAATCTAAGTTCATCAAAATAATATTATAATAGGGAATAATATAGTTTCCCTTATGTATTTATATAAAACCCAAGTTTTATTACATTTATTTACTTAAATCAATTTATCCCACTTATTTTAATCAACACACCTTGATTAATAAAATTTAATCATTTTTTATGTTTGATGAAGCTCAAATTTTATATTTAAAAACCATGTAACACCCCACCCAAGAAACCCTAGGGAAGTTTCAATTAACTACTCAAACGCAATAATTTTTTTTTTCTTAAGTACAATTAACATGCAAGTTCACTACCCATTTCCAACATCCCCTAAGGTTATGAGACTGAGTTTACTTAAACCCAAACAAGAAACATGAATTGAAACCATAACATATAATTACTTGACAAGTTAAATTCGCATACATCCCATACATGATAAAATTACATCCAAATGTAAGAGATGCCACATGTTCCAATAAGATAATTTACAATATGATTACAAGTCTCATTCCCCGAATGAGGTAAATCCAATAAAAAGGTTACAAATTACATCTTCCACCTCGATACAAATGAGGGGTAATAAAATTACAATAATACTGAAAAGAATAAAGCATGAAAAATAACTGGATCCCACAAGCTCTCCAGCTGGAAATCTCGTCCACACAAACAAAAGGATGACCCAATAGATTAAGGTGCACATTCCACCCAACCATGTGATACCCGAAGGCTCACCCCGTGTGCTAGGAGATAGTAACAAGGATTCCTAGACAATACCATCTACCTCTAGACACAGGCTAATACATAACTGAACTGAATTAAATACAAGTACAACATCACATAGCACAATGGTTACAATGCTTCTAGAGTTAAATAATCAATTGCATCACTGATACAAACATACTGCTAACTTAAGAGAAGTTTCATCACAAAGTCACATGGGATATCCTGGTAAGTCTTCCTAGGTCCTGACCCCCATCTCAGGATATCCTGGAAACCTCTAACAACTCCTGGTCCCTCATGCAACCAATGTAGAATCAGTTATCTCTCATAGAGATGAGATAATGATCTTTCCATTCTAGGCCTTTCTCATCCCAAGTCTCCATGAGAGAGGCAAAATTAGTCTTGTTAAGTGTTTGATGCAACCTAAACCTCTAATAAGTTTATTTACATTATCACTAAATTAACTAACTTGCAAGGAGTTACCCTGACACCACTTTGTGTGTTGCCCCTCATTGCAAGCCACTCCTCTAAGACAACATGTGGAATAACTCCACACCCAAGGGTACACAAGTGCGGCCTAAGGAGAATGACTCCCTATACATGACATAAAGTCCACACATCCCGTTCCTGATAATTGGGTATAACACTAGATACATTTAGATGCACTACCCAAGGCAATACTACAAGCCCCAACCTCAAAGGAAACCCAATTTGGAAGATATACATAACAATTGACACAAATGCCCAACATCGAGAATGAACAAGAACATCACTAGAAAGCATTTCAAGCAATTAAATAAAATAATGTTAGGATTTCCTAAATCCAATCAACTCAATCAATGTTACTTGCAATTATTCAAAAATAAATAAAATTTAATTCGCAACGTTGAGAAATTTAAAATCAATGATTTAACTCCATGTTTCTCAATCATACAAAATAATCAAAATCAACTTGTTAAATAAAATCATTTGATTAAAAAAAATTCAATTTTTATTTCAACACGATAATGAAATAATCACCTTAAAATAAATTGTATTTAAGTACACATATATATATAAAATATATACTTAATGTATATACAAATTTATATATATATATATTTAAATATATAATTATTATTTAAACTCAACCATTTAAATTATTTAAAAATACATAATATATATACATTATATATATTATTTAATATTTAATAATTAAAAAAAACAAATGTACCATGCATAGGTCAGGCCCTCCTTCCAAAGGGAGAGGTCTCTGCTGCCCACACACGCCTCCCCTTTGGGGTGCATTGTGTGGGTAGCACTGCCGGGCTTTGGAGGCAGCTAGCGTCGCTCACGTTGCCTCCCATGGGGTGGCTGTGGGGGCAAGGCCTAGCCTCCCCTCAAAAATAAAATTGTTTAATATTTTTCTTTTATATAAAAATTTTAAAAAAAAAAAAAAAGAGAAACTAAAAGCCTCCTATTTTCCTGTTAAAATAATTCCAGACTAAGGTATATTTTTTTTGACAAAGAAAATAGATTTGGTAAATAAAAAATTCCTAGCATAACTGAGCATATATATATATATTGTTTTATAGAGAAATTGTGCAATTTTTTCTTGCAGAACAAATTACATAGCAAATTGATTTGCAAGCATAAATTCTAATATCTAAGTCTGTAATGGAAATTTCTTTTGTGCATCTTTCAATTTTCTATTGTTGGAATTTTTCTTTGTTTTCTTTTCCATGCTTTCAACAGAGGTTTTTCAAGTTTTGGAGCAAGATTTGACATGGGTTTTCCTTGCAAATCAAACAGAGTTTAGATCTTTCCAACAGCATAATAAAAATTTGCAAAATATTTCAAAATGAAAACTAAATTCATAGGAAGAAAACTTGGTTTTTTTCTCAAAAGCTTGAAAGGTTGCCAATGGTGCTTTGAATCCTTATTATGTTTCCAACTCCTCCAAGAAGTCCAACTTGTTTCTCCAAATCCAAATAAAATACAGCATGAACAAAACCCTCTTTCCCTTTTTTTTTTTCACAGCAATTTCTCTCCACAAATTGAAAATTAAAATTCCAAAAATCTAATGGAATGGCTCTCATAATTCTTTCCCAAATTTAGTCAACTCCTCTAAAATATCCCATCCACCATAGTTATTGCAAATTTGGAGATATTTTGATTTAAAAAAAAAAATTAAAACCCAAAATTTCTTTCAACATGAATTTCATTCATTTTAAAAATTTCTTTTCAACAAAAGGAATTATAACTCTTTTTAAAACAAAATTTCTTTTACATACTAATTTTCAAAAAGATGCAATTTAAAACATTTTCATTTTGTCAATTTCAATAAAAATACCTATTAATTCCAAAATGAATAACTTAATTCAACTTCTCACAATTGAATTTAATTAATCAATGGAAATAAACAAGTAAAGATTAGTTGAATTTTATTAATTAAAATTAAATTAATTATAAAATAACTAACATTTTCTAACATTACAACTAGGTATATTTAATCATCAATTTAACTACACACGCCATTTATTTACCTTTATAATTTAAAATTAAATAAAAACCAAGGTGAAATGGACAACATTAAAACAACTAAACCTGACTACAACCTGATGACACACTATGACTAGGGTGATGACTTGGCACGGAAAACCTAGCTACTATCTCCCAATCGATTACCATTGGTCAATGGACACGCTCAGGCCTGTGAAACCAGGTGGAGTCAATGTCCTGTACCTGTCAACCTACGAGCAAAGAGTATATTGAACATGCATATATATGATATAATAAAACACACTGTGAAGAGGAAATCTTGGAATCATAGGGCGCTCGCAAGTGAGTGATACAATCTTGTCCCCTTCACCAATATATACTTACTAATGAGTCTAACATCAATAATATAATCAAAAGCATAAAGCATCATTAATTAAATATCTGCTATGCTAATTCAAAACATGCCATAATGATAACATCAGAGTAAAATTCCATCACATCAAAATATACATACGCATCGCTTAACAGTTGTGATCAAATAGTAACCAAGTACCATAGTCAAAGTAATAGTAGAACAGGCATAACAAAGAAAAACATTGTCTAATCAAAAGAGCCAAAATGGGGGTGCTACAAACCATCCCTCTTTCTATCTTTTCACACCCATTGTCATAAGAACAGATCTCCACTAGCATTAATTAGCCTACATGAGTGTTAGTATCAAATTGATCCATGCAAGACAAACAAGAACACACTCAAATCTATGAGATGAAAAACTATAATGGAACAAAATAGCTGAAATGATTGACTAGAAGTGTGTATTATTATAAACAATACATATACATATATTTAGGAGTGATTGGGTCACTTAAGAAGTCAACTCATTCACTCAAATAGAGGTGGGAATTGTGTTCCTCCATAATAGATAGAAGGAGGAACCACATAAATTGTAAGATGTTTGAACAAATGTCCAAATCACCACATAGCCAACTATGATGGCTTAATGCCAAGTGTAGTTTACATGCATAATTAATTAATAAGTAATAGCAATAATATTCTATGCTAACACCCCTTAAGAATTGCTTAGGTGGATTGAAAATAAATATGGGTCTTAACAACTAGGCCTGATGAGGTGCCTATGTACAATGTAATCTCTCATAAAGTAGAGAAAAGAAGAGAATAAAGTGGGAACAAAACTCCTCTCCAAAAAAGAGATGATATAATAAAAGTATACAATGAATTTTCCTTACAAAGGAGAGAAATGAGAGACTATCTAGCCCCTGCCCATAACATGATGGATCTTGGAATGTTGAATACTGGTGGAGAACAAGAACCAAATAATTTTTTTTCTAGAGATAATCTTTGGATGCTCCCAATGACACATCTGTGAACTTTATGGTAATGCAAGAACTTTCATAAGAAAAAATGATGTCCTCAATATTGTCTCTCAAATTTTTAGTACAAGGCTCTACAAATAGAGATTATTTGCTTGGTAGAAATATATCCCAATGTGCTAGAGAATTTGTATAAATATCCCACTACAAGGAATCTCTGGAAGTTCTCAAGAAAGAAACTCTAAATTTGGATGTAGTAATACATGATGTTTGAGGAGATTCCAAGCTTTGTTGAAGAACATATAGATTTAAGTAACCTAGCTCACCCTCTTATGAAGTACCCACACTAGATGTAGGACTAACAACCATAGAGAATAAATTGTTAGAGGCAAAGTATATGAAGGTGTAAATATGAGATAAATTATCAACATTTTCCAGCTACAATAATCTTTGTGCTCTACAAATCATGAATAGTCACTAAATCTAGTGTAAATACACTAGTCTTTATTGTCCCAATATTTCTTATAATTCAATATATGGTAAGAATATTGTTTGACAATTCAAGAAAAAAAAGGACATCAAAGAAATATCCTTTCCCAATGCCAACAATTCCTTTTCCACAAACACAAATATAAGAGTTGTTTACTATCATGATTTTGTATGTATTTGTATGGTAGAATGACATGACTATTTTGAGATAAGGAGACATGTGATGGAAAGTTCCAAAGTTAAGAATCCATCTCTCGGTCTTTCAGATTGTAGTTTCAACTAATTCATTTCCCTTAGATTTTTCTATTTCCTTAGAAGTTTCTTGATTTGATGAATAATTGATGATAGATACAATGACCCCATTCAAGTCTCAAGAATATGCATGAGTGATTGATTTGTTTCTTCATACAATTATGCTCATCATGCCCAGTTTTCTTGCAATAGGGAACACTTCACTTTTTCTTTCTTCGGTTTCCCTCTATTAGAATAATTTTCAATGTGATTTGAATATTTCTTATCATCCTTGATTTTCTTATCCTTTTGTACATTTTGTTTCTCCCCTTTGTTTTATTAAACCTTTTGTTTCCTATTTCTTACAATAAGGCTTGATATTTGGGCATGTGCGATCATCATGGAAAAATAAAATTTAAATATTGAAAAATTAGAAAAATCGAGTTAGACAACTTGATGTAAAAATTTGAATTTAAGTTATCTATATTATTTTTCAAAATATGTAAGATTACAATTTGTAGCAAATAGAATGTATTTTATAAACTACTAGGTTTGTTTAAATAAAAAATCTATTTGGTGAAAATTTGGAATTTCAATACAATAGTACTTAAATTTTAGGGAAAATATAAAAAGTAGGTGTTTTTCTGACCACCCTAACCAGAATAAAATGATAATATTTTTTTATAAAAGTTTAGATATAAGTAGAGGACTCATATCCCGATGTGATGCATATTTTTTTGTAATTTTTTTCCAAGTAAATAATTAATTATGATTTTTTATTACAACTTTAAAAATATAAAACTCTATGTCTAACCACCTTAACTTGGTCAAAACTTCATTAAATTCAATTTTTATTTTTTAATCCTATAGTATGTAACTTGTAGAATATGATGCATGTTTTGGATTCAAAAATGTGATACCATTTGAAAGCTATAAATATTTTTCAATCAGTCTATCAATGAGGACTTTAGTCATAATTCAAATAGAAAATGAATAATAAATATTTATTAAATTAAAAGTAAAGTATAATTTATATTGGTGGAAAGTTAAGAATCTCCTTTAAAAACCCTTTTCGTTTCATCAATTTTGGGTAAAAAAAAGTCATTAACCACATACCCATCATATTGCCACTTTTGGCTCTTCATAATCTACACATACTTGTTTATAAGACTTTATGGTTCCCATCTAGGTGCCCATCTAGATTTTCTTGTCTTGCTTCCTTGTCAAGTCTCCAATTAAGTCACTTAAAGATGGCATTTTCCATGTGGCTCCTAAATCTCTTTTAGTGGAATAGAAGGTAGAGACAATTATAGAGTATTCAAGACTTAATTTGGAAAGTATGGAAATGATGAGTCAATCCTCATTTTTCTATATCCCACATTCTTTGAGTTCTAACCTTAATAATTTGAATTTTGTGAAATAATACTCAAAAGTGTCAAAATCACTCGGACTCAAGCTTATGATTTCATTTTCTAGCTCAGGCCTTCATAGTTCATCAACCTTCCTAAAGAGTTCCTCTAAGGCCATCCAAACTTCATTAAGTGTTTTTAAGGCTTCTACATGGAATAGAAGTTATAGAGATAGATTAAGACCTAATAATTTGAAGGATTGATCACTTTTGTTAAACCATTTTCCCTTATATTTAGTAGAATTGGGTTCCTTTTTTGTACCCATAGTTACCATATACAACCCTTTATTCTTTAGTATTTAAGTGAAATAGCAAGTTCTCACTCATGATAATTAAAGGGTGTAAGAGGCTTTTAATAGGATGATTTGACTCCATGCTTAGTAGATTTGTTGCAAATTTGGATGTGTGGATAAAAAAAGCATAAGAAAAATTTGGATGTGCTCAAAGACACAACTCAAGACAACCTTCTTGATTCAATGTTGGATCCCTCTAGATTTTGGTAGCTTATATTTTAGTGTATATTCTTGTCTAACTAGAATGAAAAGTGGCACTTTATAAGATTAGTGTGATATAATTTCTAATGGATCAAGCTTTGAAGAATATTCACTGTCATAAAAGAAATACTAAATTTTGACTAGTCAATTAAAAGATGGCTTTCAAGTAAGGATAAATTGAGTTAAACCTCATTTACAAGCACTAAAAAAAACTTGGTAGTTTAAGCTAACCACTAGTGGTTAGAATAAATTTGTAAAGTTATGATAAACATTATTAATATGAAATGTTTTGAAAAGGAAAAAATAGGTTTTATAGGGACCTGAAACCACAAAGTTTAAACAAACAAAGATAGAGCAAGAAAAGTCTGAATAAACAGACAGCTATCCCAAAAAGGAAATGACAGTAAAAAAGAGACAACAGGGTCCAAAAAAGGACCTCCAAAAAGCCAGAAATAGCCACAACAACACTAATCCAAGATGTTCATCAACTCCTCGGCTTCCTTTTCAACTTCACTCATATCCTGTAACCCCTGCTTGAGGATTTGAACCATATGTGGAGAAGTAGGGGCCTTCCTCTTCGTGTTAGCCCTGGTGCGAGTCGAAATCCCTTCAACAATAGCACTGCTACAACCTTTGTTCGCATCCAAGTCCACGACCAGTGATCCCTTTTGATTTTTTTCCATCTTTTCCACCATAGCATTAATGATAATGGTGTTGTGCCTGGAAATTTTATGATTATGCACCACAGTGGCCCTGATATTTTGTCCTATCTTAGACATATTGCTCTCCACCCTGATCAATCTTTCTTCCTGCAATTGTTGTCTTTTCTCCGTTAAGGGGTTGTCCTACCCATCAGTCTCATTACGGCCCTAGCTGACCTTCTACTCCAACTCCATTACTCTATTGCTGAGATCTCTATTACGTCAATTCAAATCAAAAACTTCCTTCTGGGCCCACTTAAGAACAGTGAAAAGGCCATCTGTACTTTTTTCTGCCACACTCATAATGTCCTTAGGCCTGAAGTTACTCAGGGCAGAATTAATTTCATCTAGATTCAGAGATCTTTTAGGGGTATTAACAAATCGACCAGACACAGGGGCACTAGGGGCTGATTCTTTCTGTCCATAGGTTTTTCAGAA
>VDFB02162322.1:0-29353 GCA_007258455.2 Sequoia sempervirens | reverse complement strand
CTATATCTTTTAGCTTCATACTACCATGACTCTTCAAAACCATGAGAGATAATTATGTAGGGGCTAAAAATTGCTTGGTGACCAATGGTGAAGTAGACATATATGTGGCATGTAGTGGAAATAACCATGTGGTCGAGTAAAAAAATTTCCCCCCACCCTCCTAGCATTAAACCTTTAAAAATGTCCTTTATACTGCCATGTAGGGTGACCTGATATGCAATATAGAGTGTATGTTTTTTCTTGATACTGTCATTTTCTTATTGTGAATTTTCCTTTAAATATGTATTCCATTTATGCACTATCAAACAACATATGCAAGATATCCTTATTAATACATTGGCCTATGTGACATCTAATGTCCTATTTTACTGTCTTCATCTAATTCTCACACATAGTTTGGTGTCTCTATGAACTTTAATGGGTATTGGGGTAATGTCCCAATTTTTTTACTAGTTTGAGGATTACATGTCAAACATGTTGTCCACGTGATATGATAGTCAGCCAATGAATTTTCCTTACATTTTTATAGAAAATTATTTGATTTAATATATTTTCCTCCACCTATTTTGTCAACTTTGCATTACTATATATGGATGTTGTGTAGGGTTTCATTATACTATGAAATAATTACAATGAATTTGAAGTAACTACAATTCTATATAATTTTAGATTATCTTCATTTCAATAATATGTTAGCACACACACACATATCTCTTTGTGTATGTGTGTGTGTGTGTGTATACAAAAACAAACACATATGAACATATACATATGCATACTTAAAAACACATACACACATGCATATATACATATATATGTATATGTACATGCATATATATACATACATTGTATATATAGATTTTAAAGCATGGACCATGCACTATTTTATTTAAATAAGTAAAACCCAAGATTACATGATTTTTTTTATAGATGTACATACATAGTCTAAATGTCATAATGCAGTCTTAAGCCTTCTATGATCATGCTTGTTTATTTTTCATATTTTTACTCATATTTATGCTTTAATAACAAGTTATGCTAGTTTTACTGTCTGTGCAAGTTAAGTGGAAAATGATGGCACTAGCTAGAAAAGGAAGAAGGGTTGTAGGAAGAGGATCACATGCGATTAAAGTCACTCATGGGGTGCACTTCATTGAACCAGAATTTGCTAAGGAAGTGGATGCAATTCCCAACCAAGAAGATGTTCTTGACTCTATAGATGAAACAACCAACACATATGAGGTCAAACCATATGTTCAGCTAGATGTTCAACTAGATGTTCAACCTATTGTACAACTTCCCTCATTTGTACCCATTAGACAGTGGACATATGCTGATATGGAAAGAGTAGTTGCTAGTGTCAAAGAACACAACATGTCAATCAGGTCTACAACAATCAAGTGGGGTATCCCACCTAACAGTTTGAGGGTGTGCTATTAGGAGTTACCACCATGAAGAGGATGGAACCATGTACCATTTTATCTGAGGAGGAGGAGATTGAAGTTGTCCAATGGTGCAAGGACATGGTAGAAATGGGCCACAGACTGTAGGTCAATCAACTACAATCTATAGTTGCCCAAATAATTGCAAGTAGGCTCGATCCCTTCACAAATGGAGTCCTAGGGAGGTCATGTGGGTAGGTTTTCAAAAAAGGCACCCAAATTTGGAAATCAAAACAATTGAAGGAGTGGATAGTGACAAAGTAATTATAGTTCGTCCTTCTATCATGGTAGCATTCTATGATAACCTCGAGAATATGTACAACCTTAACCACTATGGATCGAGTCAAATTTGGAACTGTGATGAGACTGGTGTGTAGGTGTAGACACCGAAAAATGTCTTGGATGATATCATACATTCGAATTAGATATACTATCATCATTTCCTCTTGAAACCCATCCTTCTTTCCCTTAATTAATTAAATTAGCCTAGTTAATTAATTAATGGCATCATTTGCATCTATTCACCTAATTAATTTAATTAGGTTAATTCCCCCTTTTCACACTAACATCTCATCTCATTAAATTAAATAAATCAAACTATTTAATTTAATTCCCTAAGACTTCTTATTTAATTAAATAACCCTAAGTTATTTAATTAAATGTCATTTCACCTTTCCCCCATTCATTAAATTACTTAATTTAATGAATATCATTTTAATTCTTCTAAAATTCCCCTAATTGTATAATTAACATTGTTTACTTATCAATTATTTAACTAATCTAATTTCCCTCCCACTTGCAAGGGAATATTCCTCCATTGCACATTCCTCCAAAAAGAGAATATTCCCATGGAATATTTGTTTGCAAAATTTAATTTGGTTTCAATTAACTAAATTATCCTTTTTTCCTCACCCATGAGAATATTCCAAAGAATATTCTCTCTCGTCACTCATTTGAAAAAGGGGAATATTCCTTTTTCTCAACAAACTTACTTAGCTTCTTGAGCAAGTTAATTTGTGACCTCTTGTGCAAGTTAACTTGTGACCTCTTGTAAAGGTTGAAAGTGTGTTTGTTTGAGGGAATGAGAACCCTTGATTAAAATATCATCTTGCATTCTCACCCGTTGATGAGAATCCATGATCCATGCCTTCAATTTCCTCCATCCTTGACCATTGATTAGCTTTTTTGATCTCAAACCTCCATTTCTCATTTACTCTCCTATAAATAGTTCACTATTTGGAGACAAATGAATCCATCTTTCAAAGAAAAATTATGCTATTGAAATCACTCACACTCACACTCATATTTAGCACACATTTAGCATCTTTTTAGTTCATTTTAGTTGCATTAATTAGCTTCAAGCTTCCATTAATTGCTTCCATGATCACATAATGCATCCATTTAGCTTGTTTAATTAATTAAGGTTTGAATCTTTTAGGTTAGAATCTATTTAGATTAGCTTAGAATTTTTATATCTAAATCATTTTAGAATAAATCATGTTAGATTAGCTTTTACACCATGTTCATTTAGATTAAAATCATGTTTTATGCACATCTCACAACCGTTTCATCGATTCTCTTCAATATAATCAATTGAAACAAGCTCATTGATCATGGGATTGGGAAAGGGTCACCATTCCACATCAACGCGACACCACAAAATGGGATAAGTTTTGAATGGGTTAGCGTAGACATTTTAAACGTTTCTATAGTTTTGAATGCTTTGTTTTAACTAATGTCTAGTTTAACTTCAATTTGATTGATCCTATTTAGATTGGAATTAGTGGCTTCATTATGATTTGATTCTTCAAGGATCAAGCATAATTGGCCCATACCAATCTAAATGATCACAACAAGCTAGTAAGAATTGTGTCATGAGATTGATTTCCAAATTGGGTGCAAGATGTGTACCACATTTGGTATCAAAAAGTAGAGAGTGGATCACAGTGCTAGCTTGTGTAAGTGTGTTTGGGTTAAGTATTCCTAGGTTCTACTTGTTTAAATCAAAGAGGCACATGCAAAACTATATCAAATTTAATTGCGAGATATGGGAATTGATGGCAGTCCAAGAACATGCATGGATGAAAAAGGAACTATTTGTCCAATGGTTAAAACATTTTGCAAGTTTGATCCCTGGTAGGGTTTCACTGACAAACATGGCCCTTCTCATCTTTTATGGTCATGGAAGCCACGTGGATTTCAAGAACATAGAAAAAGCAAGGATTTTAGGAATAGATTTGCTAACACTGCTTGCACATACCAACCACCAGCTACAACCATTGGATGCTAGCATTTTTGCTCCATTCAAGGCTTATTTTAGAGAGCAAAGAACCATATGGTAAGAAAAAAACCCACAACTTGATATCCAATATGAAGAGTTAGCAAATCTTGTAAGAAAATCTTTCAAAAAAGTGTTGAAACCAAGCAACACTATCAATGTCTTCCGTAGAACAAGAATTTGGCCACTAAATCGGTTAGCTCTTGACAGGGATATGGGGCCAAGTAAGGGCTATGTTGTTGAGGAGGATGTAGCAACTGCTAGAATGGAAAATGATGCAGTCACAATGGAAGATGATCCATAGTTTATTGCAACAGAGGCTTTCTTGAGACTATTTGGTTACAATGAGGATCAAATAGATGGTTTTGTGTGAGAATACAATGCAAGGAATGAGCTAACTGATATTGAAACAAACTGCAATGAGGGTGCTAAAACTACAACACACAGTCATAGTTTTCCACCACAAGGAAATGAAGCAAAAATCCAACCAGTTCTTGCAACATGCAATGATGTTACACATAAACTACATCAATGGATCTAACTTTTCCAACTCAAGTAAGCCAAATAGAATGGTTGAAGGAAGCAACCACAAACCTTGGAGTGTAATTAAATTCAATAGAGAAAGAAGTCAACCTTTCTATGTCATCCCCACCACACGTTGATCTAGCTAAAGTAATCCATTACTTCACTACTATAAGGAGTTGGGAAGAGTGTAGTGGTGCTAAAAGTGAACATGACAATGTAATCAGTGAGGAAGACAATGAGTTTGTGCCATGCACCCAACAGGATGGACAACAAACAACAAGACCAAACAATAGATTCTTAAGACTTCCAGTGCAAAGGGTGTAAGGAAGATCATGGGAAGGTTGTTCAAGAGTGCTTCACCTTAGTAGGAAGTCATAAGTACTAACATCTGATGCCTTTATTGAAATGTTCAATGAACAAGAGGAACAAAAGAAGAGGAATGAGGAGTTGCAACAATGTATGAAGGAGGAGATGATGCTAAGAGAGGTAGAGTGTGAAGCAACCATAATTGAAAGGAAAGTAATGAGGGTGGAGAAGAAAGCAAGGAATCTGATAGAAGATGAGGAGAAGATGATTAGAATGTGGGTGAAAGCAATTAGACAAGAGCAAGCAAAGGTTGAATGACTACAAAAGGTAGTTGAGAAGAAAGAAAAACAATTAGAGAGAAAAAAACTTAAGTCTACAGTGGGGAATCCTATACCCCCCAACATCCTGTCCTGCTTGACATGATGAACATCTTGTCACCAACCTTTATAGCTATCAACAATATGCAAGTTGGGAGTGCCTCCCAACAATTGGGACTTTTTGCAGATGCAAGCCATGAATTGCTTGCTCAAATAGAAACTTTCCTTCAAACCTATCTTAACCAAGTAAAAACTCCTACAAGTGGACTTGAGTTAGCTATTGGTGGATATCTCACTCCACCTCCTTTTCCTAGGAATATGGACAACTGATTATGTTCATATTGATTTTTTTTTTATCGATGTAGTAGTATATTTTGAGGATTTTCTTTTCATAGTGGATATGTTTATTTGGTTCAAATTATAACTCTGATATGATCATAAGATGTGATAATGTTGTTGTTGTTATGTTTGGAACCTCACATTTGTAATCGGTGACAAGAAATTGAATACAAGGTTTCAGTAATATGTTGACATGTTTGAAGTATGTTTTATCCATGTATTTTCAATGGTACCACCCAATCTATGTTTGCAATTTGATTAAAGATATAAATCTGATATGATTATAAAATGTTATAATGTTGCTGTTATTATTTATTGGAACCTCAAATTTTTATCTCTTATATGTTTGTAGTATGTTTCAGCCATGTATTTTTTGTGCTATCACTAATTCCACTATGTTTTGGTGTTTGTCAATTAAAAAAAAAAAATTGATTACAAAATTAAAAAACACATAATTCTAACTGTTTATTTAGGTCTTGATTCTATACATTATATATATATCATTGTCAAAATTTAACTGCATGCACACCAATATATATATATATATATATATACACACTAAATTCTGCCCTAACTTCTAACTGCCCTGCAGAGAAACATCGCCCTAGCTTTTAACTGCCACCGTTGAACTAGCTATGCCAACTCTATAGCCTCCCATGAATATAATCTACCTCTCTTAACTATATCTCCCACCCAACCCCGATGAGTTTTCCTTGGGCGGTGGGGTCAACGATAGTTTCACTCATTTTATGAATCGACCACACATACCTTAGAAATAAAAAGGCCGACTATTGTGTCCTGGAGCTTTCAATCCTTTGTTCTTCACATAATGCTTATGATACATCCAATTACATGTCAAGGTAGGCATAGGGGTCAAGGGGAAGGAACATAGGTGTTCAAAGTTGGGCCCAAGGGGTCCCCTTGGAAGGAACACGAGCTAATGATGGCTACTTATGACCACAAAAAAGGATATGCTGATTCTAAAACTAGGATATGTACATACATATTTGCATAACAATATATATGTGTGTACATATACCTATATATGTATATACATATATTTATATAATTAATCTAATACTAATTAATCTCATAATTAATGTATAGTATTACCCAATTCATCTATGTTTCAGTCATATATATAAAAACACATTGTGTCTACTAGGTCATTGCCAAAGTAAAGTCAAAGACTTTACCTGTGGTTAATGATTGATGCCTTCTATTTAATGCTGAGAAGTCCTTGCATGCCTGTCATTAAGAGTCCAATGTACATACATATATTCATAAAAAAAAAATTGAATTCATAAGAATAGAATATTTATGAACACAATATAATAGAAATAATAAACATATCACAATGTATTTAGAACAAAATGTCCCAATATAGTATAGTGTGTTAACAAACATAGTTTCATTGATAATGCACATACTTGGTTCAGCTCTCGATGCTCTCGCTTGCCTACAAAAAAATTGTAATCAACAGACCTAGTAACATTCCCACATCAAATCATCCTTACAATATTGCATGCACAACAATAAGAGTCTTGATTGGAACTTTATAATCCACAATGTTTTGATCATTTACAACATTTCGCAACATGCATACAATCCTTACATGCATATATACATATTTTTTATAAACAAGAGAACATTAAAATTGTGTTTGGATCCTTAGATACATTCATACATACATATGCACATGTGTAAATACATATGCATGTATATCCATATACATACATACATATATGCATACACATACATACATATACATATCCACATACATACATACATACATACATACATATACATATGCATATATAGACACACATACACACTTTCTATTTAATGATTTCATAGTACGAATGAAAAAAAATTATTGCAATGAAACCCTCTATTCCATACAGATAAATGATGATAAAATACAACAAACTACAAGTAGGAATGTGAATTTGATGTATGCAAGTTGGGAAGCTTAACAGTAATGAAAAGATGTAGGAGATAAGGATATAACTATGTTATGAATCCTATATGGATAATGATGTTATTATATTTGATGTATGCAGTTGGAAAGTTTTACTAGGGATATAATTATCTCTCGCGGTTTTAAAGAGTCATGGTAGTATGAAGCTGAAAGATACAGTCTATAATGCATATCAGAGCACCCTACTTGCCAGTGCAATAGAAAGGACATATTTTTAGATCTATGAGTCCTCAAGAAAGCTAATCAAACATGCCATTAAGATCTTATATATATATATATACATATATATGTATATGTAGGTATTCATATATATACATATATATATATATATGTATATAGATATATGTATGTATATATATATGTATCTATATGTGTATATATGTATGTATATATATATGTATGTATGTATATATGTATGTATATATATATGTATATGTATATATATGTATATGTATATATGCATGTATGTATATATATGTATGTATATATATACACATACATATACATATATACATACACACACATATATAATCTAATAAGAATATATCGTTGTCTGCAAATTGTAATTAATAAAACAAAGAAAACCTTAGCCTAAATAAGTGGAAGAAAACATATTAACCCATATCATTGTGTGTGAAATGTAAGGGAAAAGGATGGGTAGAGGTTTCCTAAAACCACTTGAGACTTTACATGATGTGTTCTTATATTTGATGTATGTGGAAAGCTTTACTAAGGATAATGTTGCAATTTTATATTTGATGTATGATGTATGCAGATGATAAAAATGTAACTATGATATGATTAAACATTGGATAATGTTGTTTATAAATTTGGACTCTTTGATTTTGAACAACTGACTGAAAACAAAGTAATTTGTATGCCTCAAAATAATGTAATTACTGAATCCATAAATATAAAATAGTCTATTGATAAATGAAAAAATGAATTGTTATTCTAGGTGTATCGACTTGAATTTTTTTAGAGGATATTCAATAAAAGAAAAGGATAATTCGTAATGAAAATGACCTTGGAAATTCCCTCTTATAAAATTATTCGGATGTGTAAATTGAATGCATTGAATTGTGGTGGTTAATTTTCAAATTTGAATTTTCCTGGGAAACAATTAGTCATTTCATATTGCAATTTCCATTTATGTCTAATTTCAATGGTGCCTTGAATGAAAATATCCAATTACGAATTAAAAAAAACCTAATTCAATGTATGTTTGTATGTGGGACCTCTCACATTTAAACGTGGGTATGCTAGGAGGTGGGTGCAATTTATTTACCCAACCACATGATTATATCCACTACATGCCACATATACATCTACTTAACCACGGGTATAGGCTAACTTCACCACAATTTTTCAGGCAACTTTCATCCTTAACATAATTATCTCCCATGGTTTTCATCGCATTATTTCCTTGCACATCCTTCCTCTTGCATAATATATATAGGGTCATATATATTGCAAATATATAAAATCTAATATACAGTCATACAGAGTTGACAAAATAGATGGAGGAGAACCAATTAAATCAAATAATTGTCTATAAAAATGTAAGAAAAATTCATGGGTCGACTAAAACATCACATGGAAAACATGTATGATGTGTAATCCTCAAACCAATTAAAAATTTGGGACATTATCCCAAAACCCATTAAAGTTCATGCTTTTACATGAGGGATTCTAAAATAAATCCGACAAAGTTCTATTTTATTCACATTCTATGTAATGATTTCATAGTATACCGTAAAAAAAATCATAGCATTGAAACCCTTGATGCCATACACACAATTATTCCACAATGTAATGAAACCCCTGACGATAATACACATTCATTGTAATTATTTCTTAGTGTAATGAAACCCAACACGACATTCATACAATGATGTGAAGTTGACAAAATAAAAGGAGGAGAATAGATTAAATAAAATCATTTTTTGTAAAAATGTAAGTATAATTTTTGGGTCAACTAAAACATCACGTGGAAAATATGTATGATGTGTAATCCTCAAACCGGTTAAAAATTTGGGACATTATCCCAAAACCCATTAAGGTTCATGATTTTACATGAGGGATTCTAAAATAAATCATAAAATGTTCTATTTCATTCACATTTTATGTAATGATTTCATAGTATACTGTAAAAAAAAATCATTACAATGAAACCCTTGATGCCATACAAAGAAATGATAAAAAACATAGAAAAATGCACAATGACCCTTGATGCCAACTAAAACCCATTACTAAAAATACAAAATGCCAGAGGAAAGGATGTAGAGAATGTTACCTGGTAGTGGAGGACACAAGGTAGAACCCACAACCATTTGCAGGAATTCAAGCCCAGAGAGGATGACGGGAGGAAGGATGTGCGAGGAAGTAATGTGTTGAAAACCGTGGGAGATAATTATGTTAGGGCTAAACGTTGCCTGACAACCCATGTTGAAGTTAACATTTACCCATGGTTAAGTAGATGTATATGTGGCATTTAGTGTACATCTTCATGTGGTTGGGTAAATAAATTGCACCCACCTCCTAGCAGGCCCATGTTTCAATGTGAGCGGGCACACATACAAATGTGTGTTGAATTAGGTGTTTTATAATTCACAATTAGATAAAAAAAAATTAGTTGTGTAATAAACAAGTTGTGACGATGTGGTAGTGATGTATTAGATGAGACTTTAAAAACACCTTTTTTTACCACTTCTTGCTTTACAGGTTCAACAAAACATGTTTTAACTAACCACAAGACAAACTTTTTTATTTAAGCTAATAAGTTGCTTACAGAGAAACCAAAATAAACCAACAAAATTCGATGTATTGTTCAAGATCTATGGATGAGAAAAGTTATCCTTGGTGACTATTGGTATGTTTCCCCTAGTGAGTATGCTAAGATTCTACAACTATTGCATGGCAAGGAGAAAAGTGTGCATGCTAGTCAATTATATCAATAATATCAAATTCATCTAAAACCTTCTTTAAATAACAACACTCATCACTAAGATGCCTAAGAGTTCTATAATATTCATAGTAAGACATGTTTGTACTTTTTCCTCTTTTTTTCTTGGATAGGTGATAATGTAATCAATCCTAGGCTGAGAAATTTATCTAAGGTTTGCTCAATCTCAGTTATAGTATGTTAAATTGGAAGCTTTTTAAGTTTATAGGGCTTGGGTTTCTTACTTGATGGGGCAACTAGTTGATGTGGAGGGGGGATGTTGATATCCTAATCCCTTGGTATCTTCTGATGATTTTTGTTCTAGCAATTGATGGATATCATGCTCATTTGTTATGTTGCATCCTTGTTTGCTTAAAATTATAAAGCCTTGATCATAATGATCTTCTAATTTGATAGGTGTATCAATAACTTGATGGGCATAGGATAGAAGAGTATCAATGTTGTCATTGTGAATAAGTTCCTTCATGGTTGGTAGTTGAGGTTTACTTTGTGATTCAATTTCAAGATGTAAAAGGTTTAGCATGTCAAGTGGAGGTATGATATGAGGTGTTGGTTGTTGCATGGAGGGATAAAAGGATGCATTGTTCTCAAGGTTACACACACAATTTTGATATGAATTCTTACATGTTATCTTCATTTTGGCCTAAGTTATATATCTCACAAGGACATTCATTAGGAGGTGAAGACTCATGAATGTGTTCAATTGTATTAGGACCATCACCAAACACACAACTTGAAGCATCAACCAAATATTTGAAGGACATCCATAGTTTACCAAAACACATGCCCATGATGAAACTTTGCTTTAAATTCCAAATAAATGGATTTTTGATGCAAATTTCAAATCTAAAATATGATATTTGATTGATTATAAGATGTAAAAACCTTAAAAAAATTACTTTTGAATGCCAATTTTGATCTTACACAATGCCTTTTATTTCACCAATTGAAATAAATGAAAACATCTATAAAAATATATTATTTTTGAAATTGAAATAGAGATCTACAAGTACAAGAAAATGAAGCAAACAAACAAAAATATGTGTGCAAAATTTTGCAAAATCACCTTTACAAGGAGGGGTTCACACATGGGTGAATGAGTCTTTGCATAGGGTTTTGAAAAATTGAAATCTAAGTGTTTGACTTGATACTTAAGATCAGTGTTCCTAACTACAAACAAATTCTTTAGTGACAGTTTTTCTAGATTTTTCTAATTAAATGTAAATACAATTGTATGGCAATCTATGAACAAAATGATAATTTTTTTTAATGCACTTTTGAATGAATTTTGACCTAAATGACTGAAACACACCTTAATGCAAGCTATTATGTAGAATGTATGCAATGTTTTTGGATTTTTACGAGTTTAAATGATGCAAATTTGTAATATGTAACCCTAAATAAAATTCAAAACAAGATGATACAAAACCTAAATCTAGGGTTTCAAGGACCTCCAAATCAGAAAATTATGATGTACGAATGCTAGGTTCACCAAAATGAAATGTGGGGAAAGGGATCCCGAAAGATTTAATGTGCTTAAATATTTGGAATCTCAATAGGTGTCTTTCCCTAGGGATTTAATTAGGAAATAGATCACAAGGTGTAAAGATTGACTTTCAACCTCAATGGTGAGTCAAACAAACTTGGATGTTAGTCCTTAGGACAATAGGAAAGAACTAGAAACAAATGAAAATGATTTGAAGCACTCAAACTAAATGAAAAATAAGACCTAATACATAAAATGAAGATTTTAGAATGTACATAAATAGAAATGACAATTTATAGGAAAATTTGAGAAGGGTTTGATGGCATGTACTTGTCACCAAAAGCTATTTTTGAGACTTGCTAAGGGACTGGTTTGCCCCTGGGTGAATGGGTCCTTGTCGAGGCTTCCAAAATAACTTTTGGTGGTCCTTTGATGCTATATATTGGCTTCTATTTGACATAGGCCCCACTATTGGAGTGACAAAAATAAATTATGTAACTTAGTTTTTGTGGTTTGACAACAATGATGAAAATTTGCGCAACAATGCAAAATTACTCCTTCAAAATCTCTTCAATTCATCATCAACCTATAATCTGAAACACAAAAAGAGGAAAAATTATTTTGTTTGTATGGGGGTTTTCCAT
The DNA here is from genome assembly GCA_007258455.2 of Sequoia sempervirens. Classification (NCBI taxonomy): domain Eukaryota; kingdom Viridiplantae; phylum Streptophyta; class Pinopsida; order Cupressales; family Cupressaceae; genus Sequoia; species Sequoia sempervirens. The sequence goes on along the minus strand of VDFB02162322.1, from coordinate 17,070 downwards.
GGTTAAACCCCAATTTGGTAATTAAACAAATTGATAGAAAGATAATGAAAAAGGAAGGAAATGATGAATGAATAATGCTTGATACAACTCACCACCCTTCAATGGCTTCCCTTAGAGGACTAAATTCAAACACATCTCTCCAAAGGAATTGGATCTTGCTTTGCTTGATTTATTTGGATACTTGATTTATGCTTGGATGCTTTAGGATCAACAATGCATATTAACCTTCACAAGATGAAATGAACACACATAAACTTGGACATGATGTTAGGATCTTGATTGCTACAATCAATGACTGATAAATCTGCTCTTGAATTCTCTTGATAATGATATTTTCTCTTGGAAATACTTGATCATGCATACATTAGAATTTTTCTTCCTTAAGTGTTCAATTTCAAATGATCAAATGACTATGTATTTATAGGTGTTTATCTAATTTCCCAAAAAATAGATTCCAAAAGTTGACAATTACAAGTTGAATTTGAATCATTAAAATTCCACCAAAAACATATTTTAAAATGGGTCTTGGCACTTAAAGGGGGCCCATTTTCCCATGGACGAATGGGTCCTAACCTATAAGTCTAGGACACATATATTCTATGGTGATTTAATTATTGATTGCATGAATTTAATGTTGGTTCTCCTTTGGGAAAACGAGAAAAATAAGGCTTTGGAATGCATAATTTGAAAATTTAGAATCTTAATTAAGTCCAATAAATTAAGGGACCCAAACATAGTGTGAAATTGTAAAGGTATGCAATTTCCTACACTACACAAGCATATGAAAATGAGTTTATTTCCCCTCTTTTATTGTTTTTCATTGACCCCCCTCCCACCATCTCTCCTATGTGTGAGGTTAGCTTGGTGAAAGAGAATACAATCCTTGACAATAATGTTTATTCTTCTCTCGATACCTCAACTACTTATGGAGAAGGTGCCTTGGTGTTAGAATATCAAATAATTGAGCATCATGATAATCTTGTTTGTTTCTTTCCCCTTACCTCTCCTACTTATAAATATATTATTGGAAAAGAGGATGATACCATTGACACATTTATGGATTGCATCTAGATGAATATGTTAAGGTAACATTATATCCCCCCTTCCTAGAAGATCATCAACAAGAAGTCAAATCCATTGAGATTATGAATGCACAATTGGCCATTAGATCTCCCTTGATTATTGGAACTCCTAAAACTCCTTTTGGATCTCCTAAGAGTCCTCTAATTATTGGACCTCATAACACTCCTTTTGAACCTCCTAAAATTCATCTAATTATTGGACCTCCCATTATACGAGTCCTAAACCTCATGGCCATATCTTAAGCTTTACAAAACAACTTAATAGTAATCATGTGTCATAGCAACTAAGTTAGCATATTATATCTCACACATACAACACTAGAAACAATAAGCAACCAAAACGAACTCCAATATCCATTCCATTTCCTCAACCATATCTCCCACGCGCACCTAACATTTTGCTGAATAGTGGTAAAGAACATGATCTTGTTGAACAACATTGTAACACTCCTGTTGAGATCTCCTTGCATGGGATTTAATCAAAAATTACTTTCTTATTATGGTGTACTTCAAAATTCTTTGCAAAAGGTTGTTGTCCCTCCTAGTGTACAACCAAATGATGTGGTATCCTTGATTGGGAATATGAATTCAACTAGTATGGACATTGTCTTTCATTAAAATGATTTACTCCTTTAGAAACACAAAAACAAAATGATGCTTTGATGATATTGGTTGTTATTAATAATGTTGGGATTAGGCATACCCCTTTTGAAAATGGTTTGGGGCTTAATGTTTATAGTGTGAACCTCTTGGATATAATTAGACTAGATAAGACTAAAATTTAACTAGTTGATTTATCTATTCGTGGTTTTGATAATGTGGGAAAACAACCACTTGGTATGATAACATTACCCGTCAAAAGTTAAGAAGGTTACGTTACAAACTCCTATCCATGTCATTCCCCGTGATCTTTCATATAATCTCATTTTAGGGATACCATGGATTCATGAAATGAATGGAGTGCCTTCAATGCTTCATCATCTAAGGAAATACACTTACAACAAGGTTTACACGATAAAAGTTGATCCAAAATCTGAAAATTGTTTACAAATTGAGAAAGAAATGAAAAATCCATTAAGAACACTAATTCCAACCTCGAAAGTGGAACCTTTGCAAATTGAGGATAAAAAAATGTCTCTCATCTATGATAAATTTATTAGATGATGACTGGGGATCATTAGATTACCTAATAAATTATCTAAGCTTGATACATTTGTTTTAAATCCTTTGATTTCATTGAATTAATAATTTATTTATGAAATGATTGAATGAATTTGAATGAAATTATTGATCAATTTATTATATGCAATTTAATTTCAAAGTCTTTACTTGAGCTTTAAATATTATATTAAAACTTGTGCATAAAAGTTTTGGAATTAATCTATGGAATCAATTTGAATCATTGCATTTTAAATTTGGGAATTAGTCTCATTTCACCTAGGATAATATAAAATATAGATAAGACAACTAAGACTTCTAGAAGAAAGCTTATATCCTAAGTAAACTTAACATGTGAATAAGTCCCCTAAGTCCCTAATAAAGAATTAACTAGGTACAAGAATTTAATCACACCAATAACCCCCCCTTTAAGTGTAACTTAGGGAGGAACAAACCAATGCAAATATGCAAAATATGGGTCCCAACAACAAGGCCTAATGAGGTACCCATGTACAAAACAAACTCTCACAAGTGGAGGAAAGGAGAAAAACCCTATGGGAGAAAACTCCTCTCCAAAAGAGAGAAAAAACCCACAAAAAAAACTAAAGAAGGAATGAGGACTCATCAAGACCTCCTGAGGATAACTTCCTTCACCCAAAGCATCAATCACAACTGAAGATAGCGAGGCGAAGCCAAAGATTTAGTGAAGATGTCTGCAACTTGCTGATCAGTAGGAAAAAAATCCAAGTTGATAACACCATCCTAGATGAGCTGCTTGATGATGTGCATGTGGATCTCAATATGCTTAGTACGCTGATGCTCCATTGGGTTGCAAGAAATATGGATGGAACTCTAGTTGTCTCACCAAAGAGTAGTAGGATGATTGGAAGGAAATCCAAACTCAATCATCAATTGACAAAGCCGCAAAACCTGATGACTACCAAGAACTACACCTCGATACTCAACCTCTATAGATGATAATGCAATAGTGGTTTGCTTCTTGCATGACCATGCAATCATACCAGAACCAAGGCAAAAGAAAAAGACAGAAGTGCACTTCTGATCACTAACATCACCAACCCAATCTGAGTCAGTGAAGCCCACAATTTGAGACGCTCCTGATGTATAATGAATTCCAAAATGAGTAGTGCTTTGAATGTATCTCTTGAGATACATTTGGTATCCTTTCAATGACTCTCATGAGACTCTTACGAGAAGTGAGAGACAAGGCCAACCACAAAGGAAATATCAGGATGACTATGTCAAGTATAAAAGACTACCAACCAATTGTCGATACAAGGTAGGATCAATTGTAGGAGTAGTGCAACTGGGTATGTGTAGGATCATGATGGGCCAAAAAGTGGTGATATGATGGGTATGTGGCTGATGACTATTGTTTTACCCAAAATTGATGAAATGAAAAGGGTTTTTAAAGGAGATTCTTAGATTTCCACCAATATCATTATTCTTTACTTTGAATTTAATAAATAATTATTATTCATTTTCTATTTGAATTACGACTAAAGTCCTGATTGATAGGCTAATTGAAAAACATTTATAGCATTCAAACAGTATCACAATTTTTGAATCCGAAACATGTGTCATAGTCTATGGTTTGCATACTACAGGATTAAAAAAAATGAATTTCATGAAATTTTGACCAAGTTAAGGTGGAATTAGACGAGGAGTTTATTATTTTTTAAAAGTTGTAATAAAAAATCATAATTAATTATTTACTTGGAAAAAAATTACAAAAAAATATGTATCACATTCAAACACAAGTCCTCTACTTATATCCAAAATATTATAAAAATATATTATCATTTTATCGTGGTTAGGTTGGTTAGGACAGTTACCTAGTTCTTATTTTTTTCCTTGAAATTTAAGTACTCTTGGATTGAAATTTCAAATTTTCACCAAATGATTTAAAAAAAAAAAACCTAGTAGTTTAGAAACTACATTCAATTTGTTATAGATTCTATTCTTACATATTTTTGAAATAATATAGATAACTTATTCAAATTTTTACGTCAAGTTGCCTAACTCTGATTTTTTTAAATTTTTTCCACTTAAGGGCCTATTTTTTCCATGATGATCCTGCACATACCCAACTAGTAGACATTACAACACATAATTGAAAAGGAGTGGGAGTAGGCTTGTAATCAGTCATGCCAAACCTCTAAAGCAAATCAAGAGCATACTTTTGTTAGAAAATGAAGATCCCCTTAGAAGTATGATGAACCTGAAGACCAAGTAAGTAATGCAAAAGACCAGGGTTGGTCATATCAAATCACTCCAATTCTCATTGAGTAGTCTAAATCATGGAAGTGGAATTGCCTGTGAGAATCAAATCATCCACGTAGAGCACAAGAATGAGAATATCCTCTCCATGTCTTTGAGTATAAATAGTAGGATCAAAATGGCAATGAGTGTAGCCAGAGACAAGAAAGAAACTATCCATCTTCTTATACCAAGCTTGATGGGACTATTTGAGACCATACAATGAACATCAAAGCTTGCAAATAAGTGATGATTCTTGGACAAAACTTGGTAGTTTCTCCATATAGATCTCCTCATGAAGATCCCCATGTAAGAAAGAACTCTTCACATCCATCTGATACACTAACCATCCCTGTGATGCAACTATAGCAAGAACAAGAAAAATAGAATTCATTTTGGCAACAAGAGCAAAGGTCTCAAAATAGTCAATTCCTTCAACCTCAAAAAACCCCTTTGCAACAAGACAAGCCTTGTACTTGTTAATGGAACCATCGATTGCAAATTTGGTACAATACACCCACTTGCATCGAACCAAATTTCTTCCCTTAGGAAGAGGTATAAGAGCCCAAGTATGATTATTCATCAAAGAAGAATACTCAACCACTATAGCACTATCCTACTTAGGAATACTTGAAGTATCTAGTTTTTTTTGGGAATCATCTAAAATGGCATGGCTCAAAAGACTGATTCCTAAAGTCTGAGAATGAGTGTGGTGAGTGTCTATAGGATCACCAACAAGAGGACCAACCTCCTCAAGAGTAACATGAGCCCCATCATGTCCTAGTGGGTGGATTAGGAGGAGGTGGATCAAGACCATCACCAAAATATTCCTTAAGAAGAAAAAAACCATCAACTGAAGAAGATTGATTAGGTTGTAATGAAGAAGTTGAAGGAGGATTTGTCTATCTGAAAGACAGTTTAGTAAATTGAACATCATGATGAAAATGAACCTCTCTTGTGCTAGGATCAAACAATTTGTATGCCTTCACATCCTCGCAATAGCAAAAAAAATGAACTGCTGACTCTTCTTCTCCACTAATTTACACTGACCATCTGGAATGAATGCCCAAGCCTCACTACTTAATACTCTAAAGAAGGATATATTAGGCTTGTGATGAGACCAAGCCTCCTTATGAGTCATATTCTATACTACCTTGTGAGGCCTACCGTTCTAAATATAATTGGTACAATTGATAGCTTCAACCCAAAATACTAGAGCCATGGACCTAGACTGAATCATACAATTGGCCATCTCTCATAGAGTCCTATTCTTTCTCTCCGCACACCATTTTGTTGAGGAGTGTAAGGAACTCTGTGTTGATGAAGAATACCATACTCACTACAAAAATCCTAAAATTCCTGATTGACATACTCCCCCATTATCTGTGTGTACTCATTGAAGAGAAAAACTTGACTGCTTCTCCACAAATATTTTGAAGGTCTTGAAGATGGTGAGAACCTCAATCTTGAGCTTCAAAAATTAAACCCATTTGTGTTAGGATAAATCATCAATGAAAGCGAGCACATACTTAGCCATTGACAAAGGAGTTGGGAATGGCATGATATCACTATGAACCAGCTCAAGGGGTGTGGTTGCACATGTAGCTTGACCCTTAAGAAAATGATCTTGATGTTGTTTTCCAAGAACACAACTTGGAAAAACTCCATCTATGCAAGAGATCTTTGGAAGACCAACCACAAAGTTTTGTGCATGCTTCTGCTAAAGATATCTATAGTTCAAGTGCCCAAATCTTTCATGCCAAAGCTCTCTAATTGAATCAACATGAGCAATAAAACATGCACCCAATGAAGAAACAAAGCCATCAAACCAACACAAATGGTTCTCATGATCAACTATCCCTGTAGAAACAACCTTCTCAAAATCATGTAACTATCGAATAGTCACATTTTGTGGAGTTAACTCAATTGAATTTCCATCTCTAGAATGACAAATATGATATATGGAAAGTAGATTCGCTAAAATATCAAGAAAAAGAAGAGCATCCTCAATGCACCCATCTAGCATCTAAACGAAGCCTATCCCAAAAGTTGGAATTTGTGAAGAGATCCCAACTATAATATGAGAAGTAGAAGTATGAGAAATGGAATCAAGAAGATCAAGTGAATGGTCATGCAATGTGAAGCACTTGAATCAAGAATCCAACTATCAAAAGATGAATTAATGACACAAGTTGAAAGAGAATACCCTTTGAACATGGAAGAAGACTTAGACATTGAAATATTATGTTTCCTCATAGCTTCCTCAAAGGCCTCTAGTCTCTTGAAATAATGAGACTCATCAATGCCCAGTTTTGCCACAAAATGAACAAGGATCTCCTTTCTTTTTCTTGGACTTGGAAGAAGAATCTCTAGAGGTAGAAGAAGGAAATGGAGTGGACTTTTGATTTTTCTTCTGCTTCATTTTGGAGGGAGACTCACTACTTGAAGATAATTCAATCTTGGGCTTCTTCATATTCTTTCTTTTGTTTGTAGAAGATTGAGCCATTAGAGCATGATTCTTAGATCTAGGTAGTGCATCCACTTGAACCAACTTAGCCTCCTCCCTAGTAAGATGCTCGCAAAACAACTCAAAAGAAGGAATTTTATAATCTTTCCCCATGGTATCTAAAGTAGAATAGAAACTGGAAGAGAACACTTGATAAGGGCCTCTTAACTTAGATAGAATCAAGAAGATACATTCATCATCAGATTTATCATGCCCACATCCTTTTAATTATGACAAAATCAACTTGAATTGTGCAAGAAAATCTTGAATGGAAGGAAATGCATCTGGAGAGAGTGATTATAGATCTGATTGAAGCTACAAGATTTTGAACTGGTTGAATTTACCATACAATTCTTCAAGCTTATCCCAAACATTCTTAGGTATTCTACACTACACAAAATGAAACAAGTTATCAGATACATGTAATCCAATGAGATCTTTTGCTTCATCCATTTTACATTTATGGGTAAATTTTTTATATGAACCCTTGTGAAATCAAGTTTTTGTGCTACTAACATTTTCCATAGACCCTTAGATTGTAATAATCGATTCATTTTTAGGTTCCATGTATGATAATTGTGTCGAGTGAGTGGTTCAATTTTCCTTAGATCTGCCATATTGGATAGAAGAACACCAAGAGAAAGAAGACAATGTAGCACTTAAATTGTGCCTTTTACCCTTGGGTGAAGCCACAATAGTGGTTTAAAATTTGATGGAGGAAGGAAAATTGAGAAAAAATGACCCCATGGCAAAAAAATTGGTTTAAGGGGTTTGAATGAACCTACAAGTTCGACCGAACCCAAAAGGGTTCGCTTGAACTAAGGTTCAAGTAGACCCATTAATTACTGGGCCCACATTTCCCACCCAAAAAGACAAAAGGAAATTAACATTGAAGGGTGGTTCGCTCAAACCCCTAGGGGTTTGTATGAACCCCCCTTATTCCTCATTCTCTCCCTGAAACACAAAAAAAAACCTAAATTTTACACTTTGAAGTTTGGGTTGAGGATGAAAATGGAGGATTCTTCTACAAACCCAATTGGAATCGTAGTCCTTAGAACAAGCTATCCATCAAATATAATTTTAATATGTTTTGTTTTCATTATGTATTTGTTTTTTTTAGTTTTATTAAACATATACATTTTTCATTGAAAATGAAGGTCTTTGTTCGCACATGTGGAAAATAGCTTGATTATCATTTTTATTTTGGAAAAATATGAGTGCACCGATATTGAAGACCTTGATCCAAAATAAAAAAAATAGAACTTTAATATATACAAAAAAGTTACGATTATGCGATTGCTATGAATCTGTAATTGGTTTGAATTCAAAACTTGATTAAAGAAAAAATATACAATAAAAAACTATCTAACCAAGTGGAAGCACTAGATATCGGAGTTACAAATCTAAATTTGAAAGAATTAGAATTTTATCCATCATGGAAAAAAAGTTGTGCGTTATATGGTGTGCATCACTTTTTTAAAATGTTGTTTTTTGAAAAAAACCAGTTTTCATGGAAGATGGAAAAAGAAATGCAATTTGATTCCAAAATTTTTGAAAAAATAGTTTTAGAATCTACAGAAAAAATGTGACGAGACTCTAGTTTGCATCATCTTCAAATTCGTCACGATTGAGCCGCTATAGGTGCTTGAATGTGAAGATTTAGTTAAAAAAATAATTTTAGTGTCGAGTTTGGCCAAAAATTGTAAACCACTATTGTGGGATCAACCCCCCCCCCCAACAAGTGTATTAAAACTCAATTTGTAACCTCCAGTGAATTATAATGAATAAGTTTTGCAATTTGTACAAGTGACAAGCTCAAATCAATTATTTATAACACATGGTAATTTGTACAATTTTTAAAAAAAATCCTTGTGAAACTAAAAATAGAGGTTATGATTAGATTCCTTGTGATTTTCTGAGCAATTTCAAAAAAAACTTTGTCAAATTTTGACTTCATATGCAAAATTTATGCTAGTTGCAAGTAATAAATGCACATGTACCTTTAGGAAACAATTTTTCCTAGCAAAAAAAATATTTATTTCTAATTTGATTTCTAAAAATCTACACTGTGGTAGACAATAATAGAAACCTTAAATATGTTTTGATGCTAAGAACAAACCAAAATGGTTTTTTGATCCAACGAAAGTAGAAGATGACAAAATGAATTTTATTTAACCTTCAACTTGTAGAAAAATGGGTGTGCATCTTTGGGTTGAAAAACTAGCAAAACTTAGAAATATCTACAAAAATAACCTACACTACTATGAAGTTCGTCGAACCATCGTTTTGATGATATCTTGTTTGCCAAAAATAATGGACACCACATGGCAAAAACTTATTTTTTTGAAAAATTGGCTAAAATTAGGCTTGTAGTGATACCTCTTGGCAAAATAAAAATCTGCTAAAAATCAAATTCATCTAAAATAGACAAATTTTATATGAGAATAGGGGTTTTTGGGCAATGGTAAGGTTCGTTTGGGCCAAAAATGCTCCAGTAAAAAGCTATTTGTCAAATTTGAGCTTCAAACCCTTGTTTGCAAAGTTACAAATGGTGACCAAATTGAGTGAAACAAAAGCCAAATCTGACTTTCTCGAGCCTCTTGGACACAACGAGATAGCCAAAAATATTGTCACTATAGCCAAAAGTGTTGCAATCACCAGATCTCACCAAAAATCATATATGCAATATATGATTAGTAGATCTTTGCAAACCCTTTCTAATTCTCAAGATCGCATCGAAACACAAGAGAAGAGCATACAAGAATTTACAAGATTGAATAAAAGAAACTCAAATCACAATAGAAAACTTGATGGCAGAAACTCTCTAATAATAAAGGAAGGGGCTTTCCAGATTCAAAGCTCTAATACCATGTTGAAGTGAGCAACCAAGATCTTCAATCTACAACACCAAATAACCTCCATAAGCAATAGAGAGAAGAAACAATGAAAGATGCTATTCCACCAAACAAGAATTTTCAATATGATACAATATGATCAAGATGATAAAGATACAAAATATTCATGAGATGCCTTACTTATAAAGGCGAGGTGAGAGATAGGATTAGACAAGATTATGACAAGTGTCTTAATCCTATCACATGAGACAACTAACTTATAACTACCTAGGATTATGTAAAATCTACATAAGACAAGTAAGACTTCTAGAAAAAAGCTTATATCCTAAGTAAATATGTGAATAAGTCCCTTAAGTCCCTAGTAAAGAATTAGTTCTAGGTACAAGACTTTAATCACACCAACACAAAATGCATAATAATTTATTACTTCATGTTATTAGTGGGTGTTGGGTAATGAATTTTTGGAACTAGATCACTGTTACAAGGAAAATTTGATATCTCCTTGAGCAATGTTTGTGGTTGTTATGTTTGACCTTGGAGTAGATAAATACTTCATAAAGAAAATCACTACCACTATGATTTGAAGTTAGTTTTTAAGATGACTTGATGATGTTGTTACATAAGAAATTTTTGATGTAGGTTTTCCACCTCTAGAAGAGACTTTGATAGCTCACAACAAAGTGGATTGGGCACAATGAAGGTCATTCATCTCAATTGGGTAGCTAAAGATTGAAACCAAGAGGAAAAATAAGGCCTGATAAAAGGATTGATTTTTCTAAAATAGGTTTTCTAGGGTTTAAGGTGATAGTAGGAATAGAGTGGCTCAACTTCCTTATTATTACAAGGTTTGAGGATGAGTAAGTTTATGATTGTTAAGGATTTGTCTTTTATTTTCTAGTTGTATAGAATGAAATAGACAACTTATGGATAAGAGGTATATTTAATTACTTATATATATAGTCAAAATTATTAGAGGTTTTTGCTTGTAATCCCCTACACATGTTAAAGGATTTTAGTTCTCTCTAAAAATTATTGGCATGCATATTTTTGAGTATTTTATATCCTATTTAGCAAGGGGTTCTCAAGATTATTATTTATTGATAAAAAATAAAAAAGTCTCAAAATAGACACTATTTGTATCAATATCTTTGTTTCAATGAAAAATATTTCAATTTGGGTATATACATAGAGAGCAACTTGTTATAGGAAAATATATGTACAAGTTATAATTACTATCAATTAAAAATTAAGGTACATGATATTGGAAAATATTACTCATTAAAACAGTAAAATTATAATAAGCTACACTTTATAAAGAATTGATGAAATATGATAGAAATTATTTTATAATTATTTTATATAATTATTTAAATAGATTATATATAGAAAATTCCATACATTATTAGATAATTTTATCTTTCAATCCTTGAAAACTTTAGCTTGCCTCATAATTAACATATGTTGAATTTTGAGAAGTGTTGATTTTGATGGACCTTAAAGGCCCAAAGTGAGAAACACTATTATGCTAAAGAAAACTATATGAAATAAAAAAGTCAAATAGAAGACTACTTTGATTCTAAACCATTGAAAGCTAAATCTTGCATTTAGGTAGTCCATCACTTCTCCAATCCATTAGATTTGCATCTACATTATATGCTTGTTTTTGTCTATAACATATTTTTCTTCTTTAAAGACTTAAATGCTATCAAGACAAGCCAAGGGCTATCCCTCAATCTTGAAACAAGTGCCACTATGCTTATAAGAACAAGTGGGTTTAGAAATAAGTACATGAGAGACAATACACCAATTTTTTTGAGGACCACCATGTAGCAAAGGATGAGGTTGCATCACTTAGGCTAGATTGCACAACATGAACCAATCTAGGACCATGGTACAATATAACCCCATCTAAAACTAGGCTACACAATTCAACCAAGCCGACAATAGTATAATTCTCAACTCTATCATCTTTTTTATCACTATTATGCATCTCAATTCTAGACTTAGATACTCTATAGCAACATTTTTGACCAATCAACAAGAAGGTCAACTATCTATCATACGAAAATAATTAAATATCTTATCTTTCCAATTATTCTAGTTACTAAAATGATATTTTTAAATCTAATTCACTATTAATTAGATTTAATCATTCAATTTCATATGAATTAATTATATATATATATATATATATTTCATGTCTAATAAAAGAAAAACTTAACTAACACCTTAATAATTGAACACTTCTATCATACATTCTTATCATAAAATCTATTGAAGTTTAGCACATCACGTTAAGCACCTTTCTATTATTTTAAAAAAATGTAAACCTTTTTTACCCTCTTCCCATAACCTTATAGAAATGTGAGAACCCTAATTGCATACTTTATAGCCGTTATATCATCTTGTCACAAGATACATCATCCTCTAAGCTCTAACTAATTTCCGTCAGCTTTTTTTTGAATATTTGACTAACGGTCGTATTGCTTGCCCTATTTAAAGCCCTCTCGCAAACAGATATTTTTCTTCAAAGTTCAAACAAAACAAAGAAATCTACTGAAAAATTCTCTTCTGGATTCTCTTACATTGTATAAATTTTTATCAAGATCTTCAGACTCCTTCAACACTTGTGAGCCAAACCTTCGGGTCATCAAATTGGACTGCATAATCATTAAAAATGGCAGTGAGGAGGCTGGCAGTTATCCAAGATGAAAACGCCGAGATCAATAGAGGTAAGCGAAAAAATAAAACAAAACCCTCTACCCATTAAATCCATTAATGGTTTTGCACATAGATTGATCTTGAATGAGAATGCCTTCGGTTCTTTGAAGTCTGCAAAATTTTATTACTTTATCAAGAACGAATTATGTTCAACTTCAATCCCTTTAACAAGAGAATGCAATTGTTTTAGGATTATTTGCGGGCAAGACCAATGTGACTAAATCTGGCGGGCTGAAGGTGCAGCAGACAGATTTATCAGACCGAAAAACACTATCCAACATTACCAACAAACTCAAGCCCCTGCCAAATTTAGGAGCTGTCACTCCAAGTGCACTGCGCAAGGAAAGTGCAAGGAGAGAAGTAGATAATACTGGCAATGGCAAGGGTGGATTTAGTGTTATGGTAGATCCAGAGCTTTTGGGGAAATCTGGGGCAAAGGGCCGAACTGTGCCTCGGACTCCTCTGGGAAATATTACAAATGTAGAATCTTCCATGCAGAAAGGAAAGCCAATTAAGGAGAAGAAAACTCATTCAAAGAATGTGAAAATGGGTCCTAACCCTAGGCATGAGGTCACTGAGGAGATGAAGCAGAAGGCGGATATTTGGGCTCGTGAGGGGATTGAGAAGTCCCATTTTACTGGAAAAGACATGGACTCTCTCCACAAGACGATGGCAGAGGAAGGTATGGAGTGCATTCTGTCTGTTTCACTAACAAATATATTTACTGTTTTGATGAGGTTGCCTTTTTTAATTCTTTTGAACTTGGGCGCTGGGGGTTGTTGATTGAAGCTGTTAGATGTAATTCTTATTATTATTTGGGGATTTGGATGCCTTTTTCTCCAGGCTTTCCGAGTGTTTTTATGAGATTAAATTTTGTTGAACTTGGGCGCGGGGGGTTGTTGATTGAAGCTGTTAGATGTAATTCTTATTACTAGTTGGAGATTTCTTCAGGTTTTATTTCTTGAAGGTAAGCTTTTTGAGGGTTTCAATGGTCATGCAGTGGTCCTAAATGAGTCCGGGAATAAAGAAGGTTATAAATATAAACTATCATGCTGAAAAACTTGCACACCCAAAATAAGAATCCTGTTGTCCAACACAAGAGGAGTTAATTTAATTGATTCAAATGCAAAATGATACAGAAAGTTTAGTTTAATTGAAAAAATCAAAATAATACAGAAAGTAAGTTTAGTTTATTTTAATTGATAAAATTGCAAAATGATACAGAAAATAGATTTTTCCTCATTTTATATGCAATGAGGCAGAGAAGCCTGGACTAAGAATATTGAACCCTTAGTTATTCTAACATAACATCAAACCCTAAGACGAAATAGCTCTCAAACATAATATCAATAACAATTTTTTGTTTGAGAATGGTGGTATTTAGTTCATCGGGTTTGCCATATTGGCTTAGGGTTTGTTGATTTATTAGTTCCTTTTATAAACTTAATTCCTGATTTCTGCTATGTTTCTTTTCAGAGGTGAACAGGCTAGTGGCTCAGGCTCTAAGCTACAGGTCTGAGATTCCATATTGGTTGCCCGGTGCTCTTGTAGAGGTAGGAGGCTAATAAGTTTCTATTTTCTTTGCTTTTTAGTTTTTAATTTATTCTTTATGAAACACTGCCCTGTTTTTCGTTGCTTCTTTTTCGTGTGAACCCTGGTGGTTGTTGCCAGATTCATTTAATTATGTGGAACACTGTCTGTTGGTGGAACCTGATAAGATTGATAGATTTTCTCTTCATACACAATGCCAATGCTTATTGGCCCATCTGTTGATATTTGTTTTTTCACAGCAACCAACTGAAATTAAAGACTGTCTTGAGTTAGACCCAGAGTTAGACCCAGTTCAAGATCTGTTCACTATGGGTTCTTCCTCTTTCCATGGTATGTTTCCCTTCTCGTCATAGTGTTGAACTTGAACAAAGTACTTAGTATTATTTTACCTTCCTTTGTATATTTGTATGAAAAGAAATACAAACTTGTTTGTCATAGGCGTGAAACAGCAGTTGGGATTTCAAGTTTATGTTATTTTTTCCCTTCCTTTTTAGGTATGGAGCAGCAAGATTTCGACTATGATGAATCATTCTATGAATGCCTTGAAATATTGAAAACTGCATCCAGAGATTTGCCAGTTGTTATTGATGAATGTGTGTGGTAAAGTGTAATATGTTTCCCAACATACTTTGTTGGGTATTCTTTTAATTGAAGGCAGGTTCAATGAAATGGTTGCACCGTTGTAGGTTTGTAACAGAATCAGTATGAAATTAGGGCATGATATATAACAATTACATTTATGCTACTGCATCGATTGATATATGACAATTATATGTATGCTACTGCATACATCTGTGGCAGCAGACTAGAAATATTGTCGGTCATGAAGCAGTTATAGATCTATTTAAATTATTAGGTATATCCTGCAAATTGTCATTTTTGAATTTATCCTAACTATTACTATTAATGAATATATACTTCTGACTATTTAGATTCTCCTTGTAAGGGCAACAGTTTGGAAATGTCTGATCCTGTTTTTGGTCTTCAGATAATGGTTATATGCCTGGGATCATTTTTTTTCTGATTCTGTTGCATGCTTTGAACTAACAGGAACATAGGCTGGCTTTAAGACTTTGTATTTAATCAAGTCTTGTATGTCTTTTTCAAACAGAAAAAAATCAGGTTTATTTGCAAATTCACGAATCTTGTTTCTTCATATTGAATTTGATTTTTTTAATATATAATAATGTGTTGTATATCATTATTGAATAGAAAAAATCAAGGTTTATCTGCAAATTCATGAATCTGTTTCTTCAGATTGAATTTGATTCTTGTAATATTATATAGTATGTCTTGTATGTCCTTTTTAAATAGTAAAAATCCAGGTTTATTTGTAAATTCATGCCTCTTCATGTTGAGTTTGGTTCTTTTAATGTATAGATCAGACCAGTTTGCTCTGTTTTGTTTTTAACAATCCAATAAGCATTCCTACAGCCTCCTAATTCATGATGTTCTATGTTGAATATGATTGCCATTTTTGTTGAACTCATATTTGCACCTTGAGAGTTGTGAGCAAATATGCGAAATGTATGGCCATCACCTATTACCATAGGTTCATCCCTCGTATCTAGTTACAACTGGGCTGTCTTGGATGTCCTTTTTTAACAGAAAAAATCAAGATTTATTTGCAAATTCATGAATGTCATTTCTTCAGATTGATTTGATTCTTATGATGCATAAAAGACAAAACTGATTTCTTCTGTTTTATGTCTTTAACCAGGCCAATAGTCATTTCTATATCCTTATTCATGGTGTTCTATGGTGAATGTGATTGCTATTTTGGTTGAATTCATTTTTGCTTCTTGAGACTTGTATGCAGGTGTTACATTGTTATGTATGTGATGTAACTTCATTGTGCCATCAAATCTCTAACCTTCATCAAATATGGGAAACATATGGCAAATCACTCGTTACATCTGTTTTTGTGGATAGTTATAACAGGGATATGTCTTATATGTCTTTTTCTAGCAGAAAAAATAAAGGTTTATTTGTAAATTCATGAAATATGGGAAACATATGGAAAAATCACTTGTTACCATGTCCTTTTTAAACAGAAAAAATCCAGGTGTATTTGTAAATTCATGAATGTTGCCTCTTCAGATTGAATTTGGTTCTTTTAATTTATAAATCAGACCAATTTTCTCATGCTCTGTTTTGATTTTGAGCAGCTAATAAGCATTCCTATAGCCTTGATTCATGGCGTTCTATGGCGTTCTATGGTGAATATGATTGCCACTTTTGTTGAATTCATTTTTGCTTCTTGAGAGTGTTGTGTGCAGGTGTTACATTGTTGCCATCAAATCTCCAACTTCATCAAATATACAAAATATATGGCACATCACTTAGTACTATAGGCGTTAATTTGGTTCTTTTAATTTATAAATCAGACCAATTTTCTCATGCTCTGTTTTGATTTTGAGCAGCTAATAAGCATTCCTATAGCTCCATCCATGGCGCTCATGGGTGAAGACACTGCCACTTTGTTGAATTCCATTTTCATTTCTTTGAGAGCCAAAGTGCAGTGTTGTTAATTGTTGCTATCAAATCTCTAAACTTCATCAAATATGCAAAATATATGGCACATCACTTAGTACTATAGGTGTTAATTTGGTTCTTTTAATTTATAAATCAGACCAATTTTCTCATGCTCTGTTTTGATTTTGAGCAGCTAATAAGCATTCCTATAGCCTTGATTCATGGCGTTCTATGGCGTTCTATGGTGAATATGATTGCCACTTTTGTTGAATTCATTTTTGCTTCTTGAGAGTGTTGTGTGCAGGTGTTACATTGTTGCCATCAAATCTCCAACTTCATCAAATATACAAAATATATGGCACATCACTTAGTACTATAGGCGTTAATTTGGTTCTTTTAATTTATAAATCAGACCAATTTTCTCATGCTCTGTTTTGATTTT
>VDFB02162321.1:0-44047 GCA_007258455.2 Sequoia sempervirens | reverse complement strand
GCCTCTTTAGCTGCAAGTTCTTGTTCCGTGCATGTGTTAGGATAATCTTTTGTTCCAGAAGTTTGAGAAATAAAATCATGAGCCTCCTTTGCCTTGGTATAACGTCTCAGATTTCCATTTATTGTGTTATGTTTTTGTGATCTTAATTTCAGCCTACATTGAAGTGTGTAGATGTATGTTGAGAAAGAGTTCTCTTAAGCCTTTGTCAAAGAATCAACCTTGTTCATTTCTAATTCTCTTGCTCTACGTATTACTTGAGAAGTTAGAAACGTCTTTAGCTTAAGTTAGTCGTAGTTGAAGTTCTTAATCAGAAAATCTCAGTAGTGGCGTCTTGTGTTTTATAAACCTTGTGCTCTAGCTGAACCAAAAAGATAGGCAAATTAGATTTAGTTTACTTTCTTTTACAACATCAACAAGAGGGAGCTTCCCCTCCTAATTTGAAGAGCAGTTTTACTGCATATTGTCCGCTTCCAAATACCGCATTCCAGAGGTGCTTAATTTAAACACCAACACCTGCTGATGGCAAAGACAAGCAACTACAGTCAAAGTAGGTGGGAGGATTGGGAAACGTCTCTAAAGAAATTCATCATCTCCGTTTTACATCATATTTTTGGGTACATTGATTTCATCAAAGCCATTTTACTGAAAGTGTACTTGCCTCCCTTGAGGAAAAAGTAATGAAAAAGGATCTCCCACTCCAAAATGTTCTAAAACTGAGTAAATGTTTGAGGAACATATTTTCATAGATATTAAATAGGTGCTTCCTAGACATCTCTAACCCATGTAGATGATGTTGAGAGTTGTCATTGATGTCAAAAGTGAGAAGACAAGTTGTCATTGATGTCAAAGTAGACAAGATCGTTGAAAGTTGTCATTGATACCAAGGAAATAAGAGATGATCATGTGCAGATGTAAACATTTAATATTCACTATAATGCAAATAATAACATAGCAGAAATGATAAAGAAGATGATTCAGAAGTCGATAGAAAGGATAAAGTAAATAATAATGCTTCTATGAGCATTAGTGCAAATGGTGATTAATGACAAAGATTATGCTGGCCGACCTGTTCATATTGGCTGCTACAGACAACAAGGAAAAGCTTACAAAATTGGGAAGGAAAGTAGAAATGGAAATGAATGTGGCCGACCTCTATGACAGTGCTAGCTTGTGAGTTGTGAAGGATTAATATGCAGCGATGGTTAAGCAAGGCAGAAATTAATGATGACTAATGGCAGTGATTGATATTAAAGGCAGTGATCATAATAAGATCATGCAAAGGAAAAGATTAATATTATCAAAGTCAATAATTATTTAGGGCAGCAATTCTTAAATAATGAGCAGTGATTCCCTTTAAAAGGCAGTGTTTATGGAAAGCAGCGATTAAAATTAATACGAGCAGCGATTCATATTACTTTATAAAAAGGTGTCATTAGAAGGAAAAAGCAATATGAGACAAAAGTCTAATAAGACAAAAGGCAACGATTCCATGTTATAGAAGGCTGTGATCTCTTTGTTTTGTGAACAAAGACAAAATGCATATGAGACAAATTTGTCTTATTTACACATCATGAAATGGTTTGATTTGTTTGTGGAGTGATTTGTCCTAAGTAACATGTGTAATAAAAGGTAATGATGTTTCAAAGTGAAAGGAGATGTCTCTAGATGCAATCGCCCCTCTTGAGAAGATATAAAAAAATCCTTATGTGAGAGTTGGATGAGTGTGGGAATTGTAGTATGAAAGATAAAAAGATATATCAGACTCTACATCAATAAATCTGTACATTAGGAATATAAAGAAGATAATCATGGCAGATTTATAATGAATAGTGGAGTAATGAAGAATATGTGCAGATCCTTGTGAAGAGTATATGCACATTTTATGAAGAAACTTGAAGTGTAGTAAATGCAAATTTTGTATATAGTGAGGAGTGTTGAAGATAAAACATATACACCAGCAGAGATACAAGTTTATACATACAGATTCAAAAGAAGTATATGCAGATCTAACAGAGTATGAGTATGCAGACTTGAAAGAGGAAAGTACATGAAATCAAGTGCATCAAATTGGTGAAGCGTATATCATTTACAAGAAGAGTTTGTGAAGCAAATCAATTGTCCATCATTTGTTAAAGAAGAAACATTGTGAAGCTGTATTGGAGAGGCTGGTTTCCCACACGGAACAAAGTTGGTGCCTTAAACAGAATAGATTGGAGTCTCTTGCTGAGTAGGTGCTCAGTTGTGGGAATTGGTGACCCCCCTACGTTGGTGCCCACAAAGACTGTAAAAGAGATTTACATAAAAGCAATATTATGAAGTGTTTTTCTACTGTAAGAGTTTTCCATGAAAATTTGATGTTCTTATTGTGTTCCTAATTGTTAGGTCTTGCATGGTTTTTATTGTTGTGGTTAATTAAGTTTTAATCATAGTTACGAGACTCGGACTTGGCTAGGGTGACTCGACTCAGGACTTGGGACTCGGCGCCTGGACTCAGCGTAGACTCGGAAAAATGAAAAAACCCTAGAAATTTAGAGATTTTTAAGGATTTAAAACTTGTTTCAAGCACCCTTTATTAAATAAACCTTGAAGACACAATAACATCATTAAATAGAAGCAAATTTGATCACATACACAAGTATACATCAATCACATAAGTATAAAGTACACAAATTGTAGCTCAATTGCTGAAAGAAATAGCACACTTAGATATATACATATAGTCAAATGTATACAAAACTCATGGAATATGAAATCCATGACATCAAATGTTCCAAACAAATATGAAATATCAAAACAATAAATACAAGTCTATGGATCAAAGGATTTTGCATCCTTCTACGAAGGCATCTAAGGTGGGTACTAGATGATGTAGCAGCTACAGCCATAGTCTTTGCTTGTAACTCCATGTCACCCTCACCAACATCAATTGTGGTTGTGTTTGCTTGTGCTCTAGCCTCCTCCTCTGCCATGGCTACAGCCTCAACCTCTCTATCTACCCGGTCAACCCAATCAAAGTCCTCGTCACAAACACAAGTATACATCAATCATATAAGTATAAACACAAATTGTAGCTGAGCTGCTAAAGGAAATAACACACTTGATATATAGTCAAACAGTCAAATGTATACAAAACTCATGGAATATGAAATCCATGACAACAAATGTTCCAAACAAATATGAAATATCAAAAGATTCAAAACAATAACTAGAAGTCTATGGCTCAAAGGAGCCAGCATCCTGCCTACGAATGTGTCTAAGATAGGTACTGGAAGATGCAACAGCCATAATCTCAAGTTTTAAGGCAATTGCCCTAATGGGGTTGAGGGGAAGTGCCCTTTGTGGGGGTCTAGGGTAGTGCCCCTAGTGACTGGGTAGCACCCCCAACGGGGTCCGGGGCCATCACCCCTTAATCCAGGTCAAGGCAATGCCCCTCATGGCTGCCTGAGGGCAGCCACAATGGGGGTCAGGGCAAATACTCAATGGGGTCAGGCAGCCTTATGGGGCAGTTAGGGGCAACACCCCCAAATGAGGTCAAGGGGCAGCCCCTTAAGTAGGGTTCTGGGGCTAGTGCCCCTGGGGCACAAGGGCAACACTCTTGTGAGGGTCTGGGGAAACACCCCCACGAGGTCAAGGGGCAGCGCCTCTTATGGGGTTTGGCGCACACTTTATGGGCTCCGGGGCCTCTGGGCTTCAGGCAACGCCTGTGGCTCCAGGGCAGCCCCACAGGTCAAGGGGCAACGCATCATTTTGCATTCACAATAAGTAAAACTAAAAATAAAATAAAAAAAAAAAAAAGTTTTAAATTTAAATTCTCTATGCATGCACTTTTCAGTCCCTCTTTCCCTACCAATCCTGATGACGAGACTTGCCTGAACTCGGCGAGTCCGGCAAGTCTGCCAGACTCAGCGAGTCCAGCCAAGACTCGACAGGACTCGAAGAGTCCAAGTCTGAGCCCCCAGAACTCGGCCAGGTGAGCTCGACTCGGGCTAGCGAGTCTCCTTTATGTGGTTTTAATTGAAAAAGATTGTAGTATAATCATCTGTTCATCTGTAATGTCCCCTACTTGCACCTAGTTAGTACGAGTTTTCCATTAGCCTATTCCAATGTTCCCATAGGCTAAGTGGATTTGGTTAGGGGACTTAGGTTCTCTGATGAGCTTTGTGGAGATTTTGTGGGTTTTCGGTAGAGTTAGTTTTAGCAATGGCTATAGTATTTTTAGTAAGTTCCAATTGAGCTCTAGTTGGATCAATTAAGAGATTGGACTCACTATTTTTAGCAAATTGCTATTTTTAGTGAGTGTTATTTTTAGTGTCATGTTCCCGCCTCAATAAGAGTTTAAACTCTTATGAGGTCGACCCAAAATAGTGTTTCTAAACACTTTGATTTTTTAACTTAAATAATAATAAATGAACTAATGAAATAAATTTAAATTATTATTAAATAACATTTAAATTATGCATCTAGTCGACTTTCTAAATCAATGCCATAATGATATTTGAATTTTATTTGAATTATCCTTGTGTAGCCGACCCCTTGGTCAACAATGTATTTATGTGGGATCAGTTGTGTTGGATTGGCATGGAAGATTTGGAAGGATAAACGAGGATTCAGTAGAGACGTCCACCTCTGCTCAATCGCACTCCAAGTAGGATGAAAAGCTTACCTAGAGCTTATCATTCAGATCTTCTTCATAGCGATTCTAACTACCATTCGTTTGCAGGTTGTCGAATATCATCCTCAACCTGACTTGGGTGATAAAGGTTTCATGGAAGCGGGTTGAGATCACGATAGCTAGATCGTGGCCGAGCCATAGGTTTTGGCCACTTCTTGCAGCGCCTCTACTCTCACGAGTGAGCGAGTCTCCAGCTAGTCATTACCAAAGTCGTCGGCACCTTCAATCCTCGGAAATAAGACAAGCAATTAGACAGATTCAACATTTCCATATCTGGCGAATTGAACGGGTATCCTTGTACATTGAGATCTCCACTCCGAGATTGCCATGAATTCATGAGATTCAGTTTGGGAATTCAGCCAGCACCGTAATCTTCCTGGAAGCATGGGTACAGGTCAAAACCTCTGGCACTAATTGCATATACACTCCAGGCGGCATCATCCACACTGTTCAATGAAGCTTGTACAACATTGGAGGTTAGGCGTCACCACCAGGATTGTGAGTGATTCAATCATAGGGATCTGTGTAAGCGTGAATGATATTACCAGAGCTCATCATGCAATAAACTTATGTGCACATTCTACTATTTTGATGGTGTTCTCTATGAAACTGGGTATTTATGTTTTTGTTTGTGATTAAATCCAACTGATCCGCCTAAGATCATGTGCTTCTATGTCTGATTATGTTTTGAGGAGGATTAAGTCTGCAATTTCCTTTATGTTCTGAAATACTGCTTCAGACTTATCAGTTGGGATCTTATCGCATATATCTGCGTGTTGTTACTATTTACTATGAAAACTAGGATTAAGCTTCTTATAATGGTATCAAAGCCTCAAACCTTGCCAACCTAAGGGTATTTTATGCAAGCAAGCCAAAGGGAGCAGCAAGCCATCGAGAGGGAAAGAAGGAAGGAAACAACTAAGTCTTTTGGAATAGGAGGCAAACGTAAAAAAATGGTAGATAGGGATGAGCAGTGAGAGTTCTAAAGCAAATGGCCCAGATCCAGGAGCAAATGCCCAAGCAACAAGAACAAACAACTCAAATGATGAACATGATGATGCAATCCATGAATGCCATGACCAACACCTTCAGATCTGCATCAAATAATGGTTCAGAAGCAAGCCATTCCATTCACTAGGGGTATAAAAATCGGAGCAAGAAGGCTACCCGTCCCACACAACCAACATTCCTGCCCAAGAATGGATCTACTAATGGGGGAGAAGAGCAGAGACATGCTGAAGGTGATGTCGAGGCAAGTCTAGATGCTTATGCACAAATTGATTCAAATGTGAGAAATTAAATCCCATTCATTCAATTTCACAATGCAAGGAATGGATCAAAAGGGGGACAATCAACATTCTATTCCAATATGTTGGTGTAACAATTAAAACCTTTGGAGTGCAAATTGGTACGAATAGCTATGCACACTGCATAATGAGTGCTCTTCAAATTAGGAGGGGAAGCTCCCTCATATTGCTGAAATGCTTGGAAAAGAAAAGTAAACTAAATCCTATCTTTTTGTTCTCAGCTGGAAGAGGCACAAGGTTAAGAAAAACCACGAACATTACAGCTAAGGATTTTTTGGTTTCGTAGATCACTAACTACAACTAAACTAAAGCTTTAAATCTATCCAGTCTCCTCAAGTAAACAGAGCATGAGGAAATGGAGCAGAAATGTTCTATACGATAAACTTTAGATACAGATTCACAATGTGAAGGCAAGTTGGCGCAACTATTTGCTTGGCTGGGAAGAAGTCTATTGGAAACAACAAGTAAACGATAAACTAAGTACAGATTCACAACATGAAGGCAAGGTGGCACAACTATTTGCTTGGCTGAATAGGTTTATTAACACACACATCAAACGATAAGCTTTAGGTACAGATTCTCAACATGAAGGCAAGGTGGCGCAACTATTTGCTCAATCTGAATAAGTTTATTAGAAACAAAACATAAAGGATAGCCAACTAGGACAATAAATTGCATAGGCGAAACACACATACAATCCACGATCAAACTAGCCACTATATTTAACTAAGATAAGCATTCACCATAATAACAGCATGAAACCTGAGTGGCATAACAATTCATCATCATAATAAATACTCGTGAACAGATACAGAATAAGCAATATTACAAGCAAGGTGGGCATGGCATATATTACTTCTCGTGCAAAAGTTAATTACAAATGAGCAAAAAGCTCTTATTTATAGACATCGAAAGGTGTAGGGAACCCTAAAATCATCTTGAGTCAACTACAGTCTTGCAATGCATGCAAGATTTTATTACTAAACCCTAATAAAGCAAACTATACATTTAACTAAAAAGCTACCATCAATTAACCGGTACATCTAATCTAAATGGACAATGTGAGCATGCACGCCCCAGGAGCAAGTTAACAGGAAAACTACCATCAGTTAATGAAAACTCCAACTGTACATAGATGTTTCCAAAATGGACATAGCATGAGATGTGGAACAACGAGTTAACTCGGAGAGAAGCATCGAGTTAACTGTTGTGTCTGATGTCTATCCTGAAAAGGTGGGACCTGGAGTTCACTGGCCGTGATCTCGACGCTTGTAACCCCTCCACGAGGTTGTTGACTGCATCACCATCTAAAGCACTGATACATGTCTCAACTGTTAATTCACTACTTGCCAGCAACTCAAATAATCCTAGAAATCTTAAACTAGCATTTCACTGATTGGTAACTGTAGCGGCTCCGTAACTGAAGTGATGGCCATTGTTTCCTCTGCAACTTTATGTCTCAGACACTTCTCACTTTTTTCATGCTTTTCTCAATCAAAAAGTGTTGCATGACGAAACCACGAAGTCTAACTGCGAACACTTTGGTTGTGAGAAATGTACACAAACTCGCTGCACACACAAAATCCCAACGGTATCAACCCTCTAAACCAGCCTGGGAAGGCTATCAGCTATACGAGGTGAAATTTTGAGTGTCTACGCCTGTCAACCCTCTAAATGCGCTTGATACAAATCGATGTCAGCTTTTCTGATGAAATCAAGAATTAAGACCGGTTTGCTCTTGAATTCTGTTTGCGTGAACTACATTCTGAAAAACTCACCTGTTGACTGTGAACACGACTATATTCTGACAACTTTTCTGAAAAGCTAAAAGTAACCCACTGAGGCTAAAAATACCATATCGAAAAGCAATTTTCACCAAAAATTTTGAGATATGGGTTTTGTCCAGAAAAAAATTCTAAGTCAACCTAAAATGTCAGAATTGCAAAAATTTGACTTCTACTCCACCATGCAAAGGAATTTCAGTTGAGAAAATCAAAGCCTCGAGAATTGATGCTCTAGAGTAAATTTTCCTGAAAAATTCTAACACATGGATTTTGTAGAGGAAGCTATGCTGAACCAACCCAGATGATTTGTTATGTCAAAAGTCACCGAATTCTTGAACATGCGAAAGAAATTAAGACGAGAAATGGAAGAATTTAAGACAAAAGATATAAGTTTTTAATGCTTTGCTTCTGCTAAAATCGGCACCCTGTCTTGATATTTGCTGATGAATTTGGATTTGTACCTGCAAAAGAATGTTTTTGACGTCTTCACAACTGACTGTTGTAGAAAATTCGCCCAACTTAGGAAGAAATTCGCCTCTGCTCAAGCTGGATGAATGAAATGGTGGACGCCATGTTGAATAAATAGATAAATTTGTACCATAATGGCGCCACTGCAAGAATAGAACCTTGATTTCAAAAGAAAAACCATGATTGGACCCCCTTCAGTTCAACTGCCACTGAATCGGAGTCCTGAAAGAATAAAAATATTAAAATATTCAATTCTCCCTTACATGCAAATTTGCAATTTAACATCAAAAAGGCACCAATATTAGAATATTGAGCAAAATCGCCCCTTTAAAGCTGGCATGCAAAAGACTGAAATTTAATATTATTTTAATCAATTAATTGAAATCTCTAATTCCGAGCGCGCTCAAAAAAATTCACTGATTTCGAAAAGTCTAAACTTGACTCTCCAGGTGTCCATTTGCAAAAGTTATGAGATTTTTTGCAAAATTCCTACTTTATAGCTCATTGAAAAGTTACAGTTGCCCCTGTTAAGCTCTGATTTCTGGATGCCTGATTAAGGTTGTGACTGAACTGAGATATCCATCGCAAAGCTTGCAGAGCAAAGATGAAATGTCTGTTGGGAACTGCAACTGCTTAAAACGACGTTTGATGCCTCAAAAAATTAGGTGCCTTTGATTAAATTGATGCAAGATCTCCAAACTTAAGTCATTCCTCCGTTTTGCCATCTCACGCTTCGAAGTGTTGCTGCAGGTGAACGATGAGTCCTACTGACTAAGTGATGGATCCATCACGTAGCTGGAAGAATTATGCAACCAACGACTATATGTAAGGCATCTAAAAGCTAAGATAGGGACCCCAAAGCAAGGGTGCCCCTAGCCTACACTAGTGCAATTACCATTTTGGCAAAAGTGTAACTTTCATCTAAACACCATACTTTGACCCCTAACACCATACTTTGACCCCTAACACCGAGAGCTGGAGTGCTCCGATTCACGCACCGTCAATCTCATCGCGTAGCTAGAAGCATTGGGAAAAGATGTCTCTGGAGGTGACGAAGCAAGAAAACTGCTTCTAAGATCTCAAAAAGAAAGGCGCCTTTTTCAAGGGAGTGTGTAATTCCCCCACAGCCATTTTTCTAGTCATCTGCATTCTTCAGCAATCCCCACTAACCCTTCATGTACGAGCGTTTGAAAAATCCCGAGGGCTGACAGTTGGATTCACTGGATAGCTAAGAGGATTTCGCACAAGTCTCGTGAAGACTTTGACTGCTAAAAACCTTATCTAGCAGGCCAAAAAGCTGGGCGCCCCTGGCCTATAGAGGTACAGGTTAACATTTTCATGTTTATCCACCCTCGGTTTTACGTGCTCAGTAGAACCACTATCACAATCACTCAGCATGTCTGATGATCTCGCGAACAAGTGCATCGCGGAGCTAGACTAGATTAGAAAAGATCTCCAAGAGATGGAAACAGCAAATTCAATCATCTGAGGGGTCAAATTCCAGGGCGCCCCTGGGCTATAGGGGCGCAGAAACTGCAGATTGGCAGTCCTCTGTGATGTGTAACCTCTTCAACCTTCGATTGCGGGAGTTCTGCAACTCAGATGATCTCGCTTGATAGCTTGTTGGAAAGCTGACTGCATTTCGAAGAGATTGAATGTATTTGCAAGCAAAAGCAACTAAATCTGAGCCTTCAGAATGAAGGGCGCCCCTGAGCTACAAGGGCGCAGATTTGCTTTTTGCGAGATATTCCCATCTATTTTGCACTCTGTGTACACCATTCTTGACTACTGAGTTGACCTTATAGGGGTATTCCTCTGTCGTGAAGTATCTCTTCAACATCCTCCATCATAAAATGTCCTGTTTTGAGTTCCAGGCTCAGGTTTTGACACCAGGTACTGACCAACTGTCGTTAATGACTGACATTACACTAACCAAAGTCCATACTTAACTTGCCCAAAAACTGTATTTTGACATCATTTTAACAAGGTTTAGACTCTTTAAGCAAAATGCCTTAATGAAGCAAAAAAATTGGTTTGGGTACAACACAATAGAGATCTGTAGCATAGGGTGAGCAAGTTGACTCTTCCAACTTTTGATGGTTTAGGAAAGGTGACAGCAAGAGCATGGGTACTAAAGCTAGACACATATTTCTCACTCAGCCCAATGCCTGAAGAGGAAGCAGTCAAATTTGCCATTCTGAATTTGGATAGGATAGCACATGAGTGGTGGCATCAAGGAGTCATGACACAAGGATTTATCCTTGTCACCTCATATGTTGATTTCACACAAAAGCTCATAAAGAGGTTTGATAGAAGAGATCCAGAAACATACTTCAAGAAATTGACAAACCAAAGGAAACAAAGGTTCGTGGATGATTATGTGGCATAATTTTAGAGACTTGCTATGATGGTTCTAGATGTGTCAAACAAAAGGCTCATGTTCATGTTCATTGAGGGGCTATCAAAATCCTTCCGCAGATTGGTGAGAGCCTTAGAACTAGCATCTTTGGAAGAGGCTATTCATAGGGCCTTAAACCTTGAAGACTCCAATATGAAGAATAAACCTATGATCAAGGGCACTCTAATGGGGTAGCAAAAGAAACCATTCCCAAAGGCTACACATCCTCCTAAGATCTTTCCTTCAAGGCCTAATGGGATGGACCAATCTAAGAATGATCTCCATCGGAGGGGCTTGTGCTTCCATTGCAAGGAGCCTTGGAATAAAAGCCATAGATGTTTGGGGAAAGGCCAAATCTATCTTATTGAGGTAGCTTCCGATGACGAAGTAGAGTTTGAGGGAGAGATAGACGAAGCTACTAGCGAGGATGAGCCAGAGATAACCATGGAAGAATAACACATGGGAGGCACTCTTACAGCACTTTCAGGAGCACCCCAATACCATTCTCTTCGTGTTAGAGGGGTTCTTCAAGGACAAAGAGTGACAGTATTGATAGACAGTGGAGCCACTCATAATTTCATTGATAACAGGACCGTAGCCAAGTTGTGTTTGAAGGCAAAAGACTTTGAAGGATTTGATGTTTCAACCTGTTGATGTGTTTTTCGTGACCGCACCAACGCAGAATAAAGTTGCCAACGGCTACCCTATTCTCTCTTGATCAAAGTATTCCTCACGCTAAGATTGCAAGAAAGTTCATGCGTTCAACTCCAAGGTTCCTTTAGTGCGAATAGGCTCAGTTGGCTCGATGTGATTTGCTGGTATTTCAAGGGGACTTACGGAATTGTTCAGCAGCGGAGAAAGGAATTCAAATGCTCGAAAGGTTTGTCTATGAAGCACGGGTTACCTATTCTAACCAGAAAGTACTGAATTTAAATGGGTTGCAGGGTTAAGGAGATTCTAATCTACTTTAGGGTGTGGGATATGGAGCTCAACTTCAGCAAACTTCTAACCGGACTTCGCTTTGCCTCGCATCGGACAGCTTCCACGGAGTCGGTGCAATCTTCAAGGGAGATGACTAAAGATGTTCAAACCACCACTTGACATGAAGATACCATCACAACGACACATACCATCATTCAAACTGTGATTGAAGTTAAGTACATGATATTCCAGTTGACCACGCAAGGCGCATTCACCATCAGCGAATACACTAGTGGTATGGATAGACGAAGTTGCTTAGATCAAACACCACATTCCACAACTAACATCTACTTGCATAGAATGAAAATTATACTACTTTAAGTCACTACTTGAATCAGAAGGACAAAGAAACCTTGCTAGCTACTCACAACAAAGACGAAATTCACCATCAATGAAAAACTCTTTTATTGAGAGAGTGTTCACAACAATTTCTTACAAAGTTTTCAAAGGGAAAACTTTCCCTCTTCTTCAAACTACACTATCAATCTATACTAAGTTACTCCTAAGCTATCACCTAGTTATCGCTCTACTCCGACTTCTACTCTAATTCTACTATCTAATGAGTTACAAATGAGGGGGACTCCCCCTTTATATAGCTAGCCAAGTCCCAAAAGACGGCTAGGGTTACAATCAATAAAGTGGCTAAAATCGTGCCACCTCAGCCCTAACCCTAAAAACTGCCAGAATAGGGAGTGGTACATTAAATGAATCAAAGATTCCCACTCACTCCCAAAAATAGCAAAGGCAATAAATGCCCACAATCAGTCTTCTAGAAGATTCCACTTGTAGACGCGTTCACACTATTCTTGATCTTCTTTCTTGACGTTGTTCTTTGACTTCTTTGTCACTTGAGCTAACACTTAGCCAATTTCTTGCAACTTTTTCTTCCTTCATGTGAAACTTATAACTTTATCTTCCTCTGAAGGTTGTAATATCATCGTGCTTCCCCACTTCAAGTCATCGTGCTCTGGCCTCGACATTCCTCCTGCAAAACAAGCAAGGAGAAAAGCATTAGAACACTTCATAATATAATCTTAACTTACTTACCTGATTTTCACGTTCTGATCTCCAAGCGTTCATCGTTTTCACTAGCCAGCTTTGCGTTCAAATTCTTCGTGCCTTAGTCAAATTTTCTACCCATCTTTCTCAAGAGCGTATCATCTTTGAGAAATTTATTTCACTAACTGGATCTTGATACTCAATTTCGTTCATCTCTGGCTCTGGAAGATTAGCCCCACGAAGAATTCAATCAAGTTCACCTAGGCACTTCCTTTCAAATTCATCATCTGGAGAATTTCACCTTGAAAACACATTTTCTTCATTTTTGCCTTAGAAAATTTTTAAATTTCCCTTAGGAAAACTCATCAATCCAGCACTCATCAAAATCTTCATCCTGAAGGCCGCAGCGAAGCATGGAAGATTTTAAAATCAACTCCTCATCGATAATCCTCAATACCCAGAAGAAAATTTCCTCCAGAACGCGTCGAACTCATGGGTGCACAACGAACGGGTTCATTTAATTTTCTTGAATTTTGAACCTTAGAAAAAATAATTTTCAACAATTTATTTCATTTCTTCACAAATGTGAAAATCCTGTTGCTCTGACTTGAAAATTTTAACTCATCCTGCAACGTTGGCACCTTCTGACCTCATCACTGGCAACTTCACTCGGACTACAGGAAATCTTATCTCCTCAGAATCTAGGCATATTTTCTAGAGGAGGAAATATTTGTGCCTTAGAAAATTTTTGATCACCTTGAAAATTTTGCCTTAGGAAAATTCACTCAACTCTGTCCACCTTGCCTGCGAGGGAAAATTTCAGTTCATCAACTTACTTAGAAAATTTTTCCTGAAGGCGCATCACACTTAATTTATTTTTCATCTGGCAATTTCAACGCCTAGGCATGCATTATTCATCCTTTGTATTTTATTCTCCATAAAATTTCCAACGCCCTAGCAATCATCTTCAACACCTTAGGCGCATTTGACAATTGATGAAGGATAAAACCATGCCTAGCATATTTTATTTTCCATCACCCACCACCTTACACACTTGAATTACTTTGGGCGCACTTTCTTTGTCATGGAGAATATTTTCAACGCCTAACTTATATCTCACCAACCTATACTCCTTAGGCGCACATAGCACATGTAGAAGAGAATAATAACCACGCCTAGGTAAATACTTTCAACACTTTAGCATTTTACTTCACACCTAACACACTTTAGAACCTTTTCTAACACCTTCCACCCTAGGCGCATATAGCATTTGAAGAGGAATATTGCCACGCCTAGGAAATATTTTCAACACCCTTTAGCATTTAACACTTGAAGAGGGACATCCAATCTTTACCACGCATAACATTCATCCTTCCTTTACCACGCCTTGAAGTATTCACTTTCCTTTCACCTTATTTACCACCTTATCTTCACCTTTTACATCTTCAACTTGGCGCATTTTGACATGTCAGAAGGATGACTCTTCAACTCCATTTTTTTTTTGTCTCTACTTGACCTCTTTTGGGCGCATTTAGGCATGTATGAGGGATAAGAGATGTTGACTTGTTGACTTGCTTTTATTTTAGGCGCATTTGAGAGGGAGAGGAGGATAAACTTATAACCACGCCTTGGAGTGACCTTTCAACTCCCTTGTTTTGTCTTGACATGGCTTGTTTTGGGCGCATTTAGGCATGCAAGGAGGATGAAAACTGTTGACCATGTTGACTTACTCCCTTTAGGCGCATTTCAGCTTGCTAGAAGATGGAATCTTTTCCAACGCCTTAACCTTTTGTCTTTACATGCCCTGATTTGGGCGCATTTTGCATAGGGAGAGGGATAAAAGATGTTGACCTTTTGACTTTCTTGCACTTTTGGGCGCATTTTACATAGGCTGCAGGACGAGTTTATAACTTAGAGAATTTTTAGCAGCTTGCCTTCAAGGTGGGCGCATTTAGCCTATGCAGCAGGATGAACTTGTTTGACTTTCCTTTGACTTTCTTGCAACTTGGGCGCATTTCACCCCCTGAGAAGGATGGGCGCATATTGAGGGTGGTGGTGGATTTCTACACTTAGAAATTTTTTCAACTTCCCCTCAATTTCCCTTGGGCGCATTTCCCCATGCCAACAAGATAAAAAACGTTGACTTTCCTTTGACCACTTGTGCTTTGGGTGCATTTTGCCCCTGTTGAAGGATGAACTCATACTTAGAAATTTTTTTGTGCCTGGCATATGCTTGAAGGTGCATTTTGCCATGTCAACTGGATGAAGTTCCAGACTTAGACTTTTTCTTCGTTTTTGCCAGCCTTCATGCCCTGCTATTTATAGTAAGCCCTCTGATTTTGCATCCCTAAAGCTCAGAACGACTTGAAATTTTGCACACTGCATCCCCATTACCTTGTTGTTCTGTTGACACTGCCATTTTTAGTCACCCTGCTATTTTTAGCACGTTTATGAAGATGATTTACTATAAATAGTAACTGCTTGTTTCTGATAGCTCCACTGCTCCGATTAACTTGAAATTTGAATGAGGTGCTCCTCACCACGTGACTTACTGGCTGACATCAACGCATGCACCTAATTTACTATTTTTAGCCAGTTTCCAAATTGACTTACTATAAATAGTAAGTGCTTCGTTCGACTTGAAATTTTACCAGCAGATAGCCTGAAGGATGCTGATCGCGGCGGTTTACACCAGTTTCGAAAATTCTGACTTTTTGCCCTTCTTTTTGGGTCCGAAGCTGGAAACCCTAATTCGCTCTGCATGCGTATCAAATGATCTCTGTTTGTCTTCGTTTCTGTTGCATTGCGATCAACTCGTGATTCTGAACTGCTGGGAAGTGGTTGCCGGGACACACCTGCTAAAAATAGTAAGTTCCTTACTGAGTGGTTATCTTCATTTGCATGTCATACTACTGCAAAGCTCTTGAAAAACCCACCAGGAATCATCCAACATGCAGAAGAAACCCTGACATGCAAACCCTAAAAATAGCCTCGGAAGACTGAATTCTGAAAGTTGTCTCGTTTTGCATGTTATATCATTGCGAAGGTCTCGAAAAACCCAGAAGGAATACGCAGACATGCAAAGAAAAACTCTGCATCTGAGCCCTGAAATTGGTCCCGAAAGCAGGACTGCTAAAAATAGAAAGCTGTCTGTTTTTGCTCAAATTTTGCATGCGAGCAGCCTGATGCGCTCTGAATGCCGTGTGACTATCGGAATTTCAAAAAATGCTGACAAATTACCTGTAACTTCACACTTACTAAAAATAGTAAGTACCTCAGAATCTGATGAAATTTTTGCTGGGAGCGTGCCGAAAACATGCTGACAACAACATTAAGCTCAATTTTCAATTTATTCACTTTGTTCAACCTCGGACTGACCAGGAAAGATGAAACCCTAATTTTCAGACTCGGTCAAATTCACGCCTAAGCTCAGAGACGGGCACAATCCCGGAAAGGCAGACAGTAGAAAAGAGAGACAACGACAAAACAAACGAAAAGCAAAGCCAAAATTAGGGGGGTCCCCATTTGCAATGGGGCGATGTGTGAAAAACGTCACAACACAACCCCAGGTGGTAACATCCTTTCTTGCACTAGTCAGATTCAACAGATGGAGCTGATCCTAGGAGGACACA
Source organism: Sequoia sempervirens (assembly GCA_007258455.2). NCBI lineage: Eukaryota > Viridiplantae > Streptophyta > Pinopsida > Cupressales > Cupressaceae > Sequoia > Sequoia sempervirens. Next base: position 27,806 of record VDFB02162321.1, on the reverse strand, counting down.
AGTCGAGAGACGATTTCTATGTTGTTGACATTAGTGATACGGATGTGGTGTTGGGAGTACAATGGCAACATTCACTTGGGGAGTACACTACCAACTACCAAACCATGGAGTTGAAATTCAAACATGACGGGAAAGAGATTGTCCTTCGAGGCCTTTCCAGGAATGGTCCTGTAATGTCGTAAAATTGCACCCCTTGCAATTTCACATACATTCTTGCGTCTACTTTAGTGTCCACTCTCCACTCCCCTAGCATTTGTCTAGGCTCATTTTAGCCCCTGCATCAGCCTTTTTTTCCCCTCTCAAGATGCTCAAGACCCCTTTTCAGCAGCTACCTTCGTGGGTCAGCTTTGCATCAAACCTTGTGCTTTTCCTATTCTCATCATTCTATAATGTGATGTGTCTAGATACTAGCACGCCGCGTGAACGTTTGTGCACCATGCGAGCATCCTATGACATTTTGACATTCAAACAACCGCTTTCCAAGCATGTTTGCCACTTGTCAGCAAGTTTTGTCGGTGGTAACAGCCCAAGACGCCTTGTAACTGCCGGGGAAGCTTCTTTTCCCTCCTATTCTCTTTCTTTATATGCTATCTTTTCAATCTACTTTGGCCTTCTGAATCTTTGAAGCTTTGGCTCCTGCTTTTTCCTCCTCTATTATGTTTGCTATCTTGCTTGCACAACTCTTTACAGCTTGTCACAGTAGCCTCAAGCACTCTTGCATCCTTTCAACACCCCTTGACAATACTCTTAGCTCTTGCAACTATTGCTCCCTCCCTTTGGCTTCCTTAATCCTTGCAGTTGATATCTCCCTCATCTTGTGCTTGTGAGCATCCTCGGATTTCACACATCCCCTATTTTCTACATCCATATCTTGTGATACAGGTTCTCCTCTTTGAGCGGGGATTGTTTTTATCACGCCATATTTGCTTTTCTCACTTTATCTATCTAGTTGTCTGTGGAGGTGGGAACACCAAAACAGGGGTTTTGTTGTACCCAAAACCAAATTTTTTGCTTCATCAAGGCATTTTGCATAAATTAGTTTTAACCTTGCTAAAATGATGTAAAATACAGTTTTGGGCAATATCAAGCATGGAGTTTTTGTCAATATTTTGTCAGTCAAAGTCAGTTTTATTGATCAGAACCTGAAGCAGAGACTCAGAATGGAGCTTTCCACGATGGAGGAACATCTCACGACGGCATTTCACGTTACACAGTCATTTCAGCGAACGAGACAGAGTTTTCAAAGGTTAAATTATGAAGATTTCTCAGAAAAAAAAAGCAGAAAAGCGCAACTATAGCCCAGGGGCGCCCAACTTTTTGAAGGTTAAGATCTTGCTGAAAGTGTTCAAGCATCCAGTCAATCTCTTCAGAATTGGTCTGGCTATCCGATGAGCTATCCAACGAAGCATTTCGAGATCTGCAACTCCGGAAAATAGCAACAGAAGTTGAAATCCTCAAAGTTCCAGATAGGAGAAATTTTGTCTTTTTCAGGCAAAAGCGCAACTATAGCCTGAGGGCGCCCATCTTAAAGAGGGGGTAGATTCTGGTATTTTAGGTGACTAATGCAGTTAATCTGTTCACGACTAGTCTGCTTATCCGGCGAGATATCAAACGCAGTCATCCGAGTTTCAGAACTCCGGCAGCAGTCGTCTGAAGATCAACTTATAATAGAGTTTTCACGTTTCTGAGCTTCTTCGTTGCTTTCCAGTGCAAGTACAGCTCAGGGGCGTTGGTTTAAAGGACCCTTCAGATGCTAGAATTTGCAGACGAAGTCTTCCTGACATCAGTTCTAATCTAGCCCAGCTCCACGATGCATCATCCAACTTGTCGATCCGACGTTTTAGGTGATCGTGGCAGAGGTTCTACCAAGCACGTAATTTCACGGGCGGACCAACAAACAATTTGCAGTGTATTTCTACAGTCCAGAGGCGCCTAGCCTTTAGGCCTGTCAGATGAGGTCGTTCGCGTTCGAAGTCTCACGGCTTTTGAGCGTAATCATTTTATCTATCCGATGAGCCTAGCCGTCAGCCTTCAGGATTTGGCAAACGCTCGTACGTGCGAGGTCTTTGGTGGAATGCTGAAGAGTGAGGATATCTGAAAAATGGCCAAGTCTGGAGCGGTAATTTTAAATAAAATACGCACTGGAGTTTTTGAGGTCTTAGAAGCAGTTTTCTTGCTTCGTGACTTCTAAAGACTTCTCTTGTGGGCCCTTCTGGCTGTCCGTTAAAACAGATAGTGATTGAATCGGGTCATCCCAGCTCCAGATATCAGAGGTCAAAGTAGGGTACTTGGATGGAAGTTCTACTTTCGTCAAAATGACACCAGTGCAACTGTGAGCCAGGGGCGCTTTTACTTTTGAGGCCCTTAATGAACTTTTCAAAGGTCATGCATATATCCGTTGGATGCAGAATATCTCCAGGCACGCAATAAGCTTCGTTTCCTGTCAGCAGGGTTCACCGTTCACCGTCAGCAGTTGTTTGAAGTGTCAGATGGCGACTAAGTCTGGAACCCGTAAAAGCAATTTAATCAGAGGCGCCTAATTTTTCAAGGGGTTAAATGATGGATTTTGCAGTAGTGTCTCCCAGTAGACATTTCTTCTTTGTTCAGCAGGCTTTCCGATGAATTCTCCAGTTCAGTCTCAGCATCACACAATCACCCGGAATTCAATGTCGAAGATGGCCAGTCGTGACTGTGCAGTCAGCTATTAAATAGGAAGTTAATAAAAAGTGGTATAACTTGAGCAAATGGACGCCTATGAGCTCAAGAGATGACTTTTCGGAATCAGTGAAGTCAAACGATGAATCCTAAAGCTTCATTCCGAATTGTCAACTGAAGTTCAAAATATTAAATATTTATTTTGTAATTTTAGCATATTAAATGGCGATTTTCTATTTTTGGGTGCCTTTGCTAATTGCATGATAATAAATATTTTATTATTTATTTGAATTCGAACTTCTAGTCAGTGGCAGTTCAACTGAAAGGCAACCAATCAGAGGTCTTCTATTTTCATCAGGGTTTTGAATTCTTGCAGTTACCAATTGGTGCGAATTTCTTCTTATTTAAAGTATGGCGCCTTCATTATTATTCACAGAGCTTTCAAGGAAATTCGATTTCATTAAGAGCAAATTCAATCTTAAGAGAAATTCGTGTTTTTCAAAAGCAAATTCATATCTTCAAAGGGAAATCGAAGTTTATTAATTTTCAAAGCAAATTTCAAAAGCAGTTCGTATTTCTTCAAGAAGAGATAGGGGCGCGCATCTTCAAAGCAATTCATAACTTCAAATCAATTCGCAAATTCCTCAATTCTCAAAGGCGTTTTCAATATCAACTCGCAAATTCTTTCAAAGGTTAAAGGCGAATTCTTAAATTCAAGATAAATTCGTATTTCTTCAAAGGAAATTTGAATTTCTTCAGAACAAAGGCGCAAATTTCAAGAGAATAAATTCGTGGTTTTCAAACAAAGGCGAATTCTTCCAATTCGAAGGCAAAATCTTCATCAAATTCCAGAGGCGATTTTACCTAACTAATCTTTTTGCAGATTAAAGTTTACAATTGTCAGCAATTTGAAGAAATCTAAGGCGATTTTCACAGAAGAAGAAGCATCATAAAAACGTCTTTTTCATCCTTTAATCTCAGATTTCTCACAAAATACAATTTGCATGTTCCTGAAATTGGCGAATTCTACAAGTCTCAATATCTGGATCATTCTCATATAATTACCTCGAGTTAAAATCGTGCGTTTGATTTTTCACGAATTTTTAACTTCAGAACAATCGTTCTTGAGTTACTAATTTTCTCAAGTGAAAAATCTTTGTACAATCGAGTAGAAGTTGAATTTTCGCAAAACTAACATTCTAGGTTGTCTTAGAATCCTTTTCTGGACAAAACCATATCCCAGATTTTTCGCTGAAAATAATTCTTCGAAAGTCTATTTTTAACTCTCGCAGGCTATTTTTAGCTTCCAGAAATCTTGTCAGAATATAGTCAAGTTCACAGTCAACAAGCGAGTTTTTTCAGAATGCAGTTCACTCAGCTCGAATACAGGACCAAAACAGTCCTTACTCATGATTTTCTCAGGTTGGTTGAGACAGACCTTCACAAAGTATTGCCAGGCTAGATGTCTAGTTCAATCAGTCTGGTTTACTAGAGATCGTGGTTCGTGAATTCATTACATTCTACTACTCGTGAGATAGTGTCAGTTGACGGACGGGTCATTTGCAGTCTCAAGCCTTTGGACATCGAAAGGAGTTTTGGCATTCCTCAACACCAGAACAGTCTAGTTGTTTCTATGGAGCAAGTGTGAGCAGGCATTTGATGTTGATATGGACAAATGTCAAAGAAGATGGCGAAGATGGTTAAAACAAGCAAAGAACAGATTGCCAAACAATGTGGGTCGGTGAATACAAGGATGAGTATGCGATTCTAATCACACTCGAATCGTGTCTCGTGTCAAGCACATGCAAATGTTTTCCAACCTTGGATGTATTACATTATTGGTCGCATCATTTCTGGGCAGGAGCATTATGACTAGGCATCCTTCATCAGCGACATTCTCCACAGGCAAATCCGGTTTCATGGTTGCTCATGAGTTTCATGTGTTCATATCTCGTGTACTTGATCGCTTATCGGGTTAGTTCCGAGGGCTAAACACTGTGGGCATTCTCAGTGTTCAGAAAGTTTATCGTATTATGATCAGCTTGAGTTCACCGGTGAACATCATTTCAAGCGTGTTCACGAGGCTTTCGACTATATAGTGAAAACTTGGACGGGAGTTGCACGTTCGTATCTCGGCAGTTGCTAGGGCAGCGATGGATGGATGGGCAGATTGGTTTATTCAGTTCCCAACATGCACCTACATCCGAGTGTACGGCTTTACAGGAAATCCAGCTATGCTTCCATGTTATCCTTCGGATAAAACAATCTTTCAGGAGTTCCTAAGATAGATGCATGATGTTCATCGTCTTCTACACCGCAAGCACAGACCATCTCTCAACTTTCCTTTTCAGTTTGGAATGTATTGGTGCAAATCGGCAATTGATGCCAAGATTGCAGGACAAGAACTTGAGAAATATCATCTTAAGTATCTTGTTGAAGCACGTGCCTATGATCTTTCAGGTCATTATACAGCTCGCCTTGCTGGAGGTACATATCACGAGCCTTCTATGGAGGACTACTGGGCAAATTGCGCAGATGACTTCGAGGTTCGCAGACGTAGTTACGGCTACTTCTCTCTCTCACAAATTTCTGTTTTCTTGTCAGAAGATGTGGGAGGTTTATCAGATGATGAGGGAGAAGTTCTTCCTCAGTTTTTCAGAGAGCAAGTTGATACACAACCGTTGCCAGCAGTTGATTGGTACGCCAAGGGATACGCAACAGTCAAGGAGAGGTCAAGTAGAGTTATCTAGAACAGTATACTTTACCTCGACAGCAAGAAGACAAGGAGGGTGAGTATGCCCAGAGCAGAGCCGCCAGTAGTGGTGAATCTTTCGCTACCTTCCTCGTCAAAACCTAAACAAAAGAAGAGGAGTAACCCTCCTAAGAAAGCACAAGCGCCAAATAATTCAAAGGGCAAGGCACTTGCCACTGTTACACACACAGAGCCAGTTCAGAGGCCAATTCAGAGTCCACCAGTACCTGAGGTTCAGCCTCGAGTTCCTACACCAATTCCAGAGCCGTCACCAGTCCCAATTCACATTGAATTGGATTTAGACTCTCCACCTTGCAGTGGGTCCTCTACACATTCACTCTCATCAGTACCTCCTGTCGCTAGTGCAGACCCTTCTAGTAGCATTAGCCGAGACCAATCTTGGATTGAAGCTCAGCTAGGAAGGAAGAGGAGGCAGCCATCCTATGTCCTTAATCATTCCGATTTTGACGACATTTATCAGGATGAGCCAGACAAGAGGGTCAAGAACATGGTTCATGTAGAGAGAAACACTGATATGGAAATTGTCATCGAGACTGCCGTACCTTCATAGGGAAAGAACTTGGCTGAATTGGAACCTCAGGATTTTGAGGTTATCACAATCAACCTTGGTCGTAGCACACGTCAGACTCAGGTTGATCTCCTACAGGTTGCTACAGACAGTGCCAGGGATAGACTACTAAAGGACGGAGAGGATAAGGCAGCCCTCAAGGCTGAAATCAGACAGCTTCATCAGTATATTTCTAGCCTTGTATATAGACCCGATGCCATTAACACACTCCGGCCGATGCTTGAGCCTCCAGCAGAGCAAACTCAACTTAATCACTTAGTTGCATATGGCAAGCGTTTGGATGAATGGGAGGAGGAGTTCATTGCTAGAGGTTGTGCTATGCTCACAGAGTTATATCAGTTGCGGTTCAATGCACGAGAGCTTCGTCTTCGTCTTCAGGATGAGGAACGGGATATGGCGATTAACAAACCCCGGGATGAGAATATGATTGCCCACCTGAGTGTGGCATATGATGCAGTCACAGATGCAGAGGACAGAGAAGCTATCTACTCTTGGAAAACACAATTGGTTTTCAGAGTAAAGATAGAAGAAACTTTGGCATCAGAATTGGTTGAGAGTAGAGAGCACGTCACTAGTGCACTCTAGTTTGTGAGGACTTTAGTATCTCGCTTATCGTGTCGGTATCAGATCGAGGGTGGTGCCTATGTTGAGCTTACCGATGTTTAGTCAGAGCTTCAAGCACTCATTCATACCATTTTCAGTGGGGAGACCGTTGGCTGTAAGGTTACTCAGCTTACAGTCATGTCAGCATTGTTCGACGAGGCAACGAGGAGCAAAGGTGAACTTCAGTCTCAGATCACAGTTGGTGAGGATATGCTGCATCGACATAGCATTCTTCGACAGTCTCGTAGCTCCAGATAGTGATACAGTTAACAATCTCGTTGTGGGATTGGTTACTCGAGATCACAACCAGTAGACTTCAGTTTCCACCTCTCAGGATAGACATTACGCACAGGACTTAACTTGGCGTTACCCTTTCAAGTTAACTCGATGTTGTCATCACATGCATATCTATTCTAAGATCAGCTTTACACACTTGGAGTTTCATTTAGGGTTTTACATTAACTGATGGTAGTCTTCTAGTTAACTCGCTTTCAATAAGGACGTGCATGCTCGCACAATTGTCCATTTTTAGATTAGATGTTTCGGTTAACTGATGGTAGCTTTCCAGTTAACTGTATAGTTTACTTCATTAGGGTTTGGCAGCGAATCTTGCATGCATTGCAAAACTGTAGATGACTCAAGGTAATTTTAGGGTTCCCTACACCTTGATGTATATAAATAAGAGCTTTTGCTCATTTGTAAATAACTTTTGCTTGAGAGAGAAATATATGATGCGCCTACCTTGCCCTCAATATTGCTCTTTTAGTATTTGTTCATGTGTCTTCGCTATTACGATTAATTGTTATGCCACATAGGGTTTCATGCAATTGTAATGGTGGATTCTTTCCATAGTTTAGATAAATCTGTTTGTGCATCTTTACCATTACGATCAATTGTTATGCCACATAGGGTTTCATGCAATTGTAATGATAAATCTGTTTTGTGAACTTTTACCGTTATGATCAAGTGTTATGCCACATAGGGTTTCATAAGATTGTGACAATAAATCTGTTTTGTGAAGTCTTTACTATTATGATCAAACGTTATGCCACATAGGGTTTCAGGAGATTATCATGGTAAATTCTTAAATCTGTTTTGTGCCTAATAAACTTGTTCAGATTGAGATAATAGTTGCACCACCTTGCCTTCAAGTAGAGAATCTGAGCCCGTTTATCATCTGATAGTCAAAACCTTGCTCCGTTTCCTCATGCTCTGTTTTCTTGAGGAAACTAGATAGAATTTAAGTTATTAAGTTTAGTTGTAGTTAGTAGATCTGCAAAACCAGAAAAGCTCAGCTGCAACGTATTAGTTTTCGAGAAAGCCTTGTACCTCTACAGCTGAAACAAAAAGACAGGAATTAGTTTAGTTTATTTCCCTTTGCAAGTATTTTTGTCAAGCACAACGAGGGAGCTTCCCCTCCTAATTTGAAGAGCACTCATTGCGTAGTGTGCATAGCTGTCCTGTACCAACTCTTACTCCAGAGGTGCTAGTTGTTACGCCAACAGGTTTGACTGAGGCAAACCCCTATACAGCTCCAACATTTTCTCCAAATCTTACACATGTAGGTATTGAAGACATTCATTTGTTGGAGGCTCCATTACTTGGGTTTTTGTGAGCTTCTTCTATCTCTCATCCTCTTTAACTTTATCATTTGTACTTCACTTCATTTAAGTTATGTTATACTCTGTTATTTTCCTATACTTTGTAAGTTCTTAGCAATTTGATTGTCAGTAGTCACTTTGTCGTTTTCTATGATATTCTCGTTCTTTGGTCTATACGAGACACTAGCGCGCCTCTCAGACACCAACGCGTCACACCGTCGTCCTTGTCCCACACCTCCAAACAAACATTTTGATTCTTTGGCAAACAAACATTCCGCCTCCAAAATGCTAAGCACTTCTTCCAAGTGCTTGAGGTGCTCCTCCCAAGACTTGCTGAAAATCAGAATGTCGTCGAAGAAGATGAGCACAAACTTCCTCAACTGCTGCCTAAAAATCTTGTTCATACAATATTGGAATGTTGCTGGAGCGTTTGTCAAACCAAATGGCATGACAAGGAATTCAAAATGCCCAAAGTGGCATCTGAATGCAGTCTTCTCAATATACGCCTCCCTCATCCCGATTTGGTAGTAGCCTGATCTGAGATCAATTTTCGAGAAATACATGGCCCCATGGAGCTCATCAATAAGCTCATCTATCCTAGGAATAGGGTATCTATTCTTGATTGTCTTTAGATTCAATGCGCAATAGTCAACACACATACGCATTGTGCCATCTTTCTTTTTAACCAGCACCACTGCTGAAGCAAAGGGGCTTTTGCTTGGCCGAATGAACCCCATCTCCAAAAGTTCTTTGATGGCCTTTTTGATCTCATCTTTCTGCTTCTTCGGATAACGGTATGGAGTGGTAATAACCGGCTTTGCTCCTTCTAGTTCAATCACATGCCCACACCCCCTTTCAGGAGGTCTTCCAGGAGGTAGACTTCCAAAGACTTTGCTCTTCTTAGAAAGTAAGGCTTGAATATCAAGGTGATATTGCCTTTTCTCTTCCACCAAATCAGCTGGTAGGATTAAACATTCTACTGCCCATTCAACTTGATCATGGCAGATCAGCCTTTCCATTCTTTTCAAGGACACTATTTGAGGGCCTCCATTTGACATCCCTCTCAAAACAATATTCCTAGTCCTACCATTTGACTGAAATTTCAACTCCATCGTTTGCAAATTCAGTGTGATCTCTCCTAGAGATCGAAGCCATTGTATTCCCAACACGGCATCGATATCACCAATACCAACAACATAAAAATCATCTTTTACCTCATAATTTCCCAATTGCATGGAAAGGTTAGGAATCTTCCTTGTGCAAGACATGGTGAAGCCACTAGCTACCATCACCTTGAAGCCTTCAAATTCTTCAGTCTTCAGACCTCTCTTTGCTACCAATCCTTCATTTATAAAGTTGTAAGTTGCTCTGGTATCAATTAGAGCAACAATCCTTTGTGAACCAACCACTCCATGAACCCGAAAGGATTCATTCTTTTGAAAACTTGAAAGTTGTGCTAAAAAACTACCATCTCCAACCTCTTTGGGCTTCTCTTTTGGAGATTCTTCACCATCACTACTTGTTGATTCATACTGCTGATCAGAAGAATCAGATTTTGATCCATCATCAGAATAGCCCTCTATTCGATGTGCCTTGCCTTTTCCATAACATCGGTGACCCTTTGACCAAGGCTCACGACAAGTGTAGCAAACACCATCCTTCCTAAGCTACTCTCGGAGCTCTTCTGACATCTTTTGTGGAAACTTCTTGGGCTGACATGAAGAATGTTTCTTATCGTTCTTATGACTAAAGGATTTTGACTAAAATTTTGGCCTTGGGGCAGCCAACTCCATGCTCCTAGACTTCTTGATTGCTTCGTCAAAGGTTGGTGGATCAAAGGCTCTGACCCAACCCTTCAATGGATCCATCAACCCTTCTATAAACAAAACTGCCAATCTCCTTTTAGTAATGTTGGTGTAATGTCCCCTTCTCATCAGTGATCTGTTCTGACACTCATCAGCCTATTTATAGTAAATTCTAATTTTGGCAGTATGCAGTTATCAGTCTTCAAGGTCTTCATTTTCAGTTGGAGCATCTAATGCAATTCAAGTTTGGCTTCTAATGGTATAATTTTGGAGAATAAAGGCATTAATGTTATAATTTGCAGTTGACCCCTTGGCCTAGGAGAACAACTTTAAGTTGTGTTTAAAAGAGGGACTTGGAAGGGGGACGCCTTCATGAAGTATTAAATATATTTTAATTATTGTCTATTGCCTTGGGAAAAGTGGACACCACTTTAAGGAGATATATTTTTAAATAAAGTGAAATGTGTTAGCTTGCAAAAAGGGACGCCATTTTGAAGGATTAATTGATTTTTGGAATTTGAAAAGACTCTTATGTCTTTTGGTGTGCCTTCTCAAGAATTTGAAGTGTTTTATGAGCTTCTATAAAAGAAAGGTTTTTGCTCCAGCTTTCGTATCCATTATGCTTTCATATTGTTATGCTGTCGAAATGACAAGTGATATTTTGCTTTGAGGATGCTACCTCCTAGCCATTAACCAATTTCGTGTTTGAAATACAACACCTAGTTGGACATTTCTGCTTCTCAACCAGACTAGCAGATTTATGCTCAACAGTTGAAGTTTTGATGAAATTTCCAGATTTTTGAGTTGTTGGTTCACATACAACTGAAAGTGAAAATTGAATGCAGCTCTTTGAATAAATTTATTTTGGTTCTGGGCATTTTTGCTAAGCAATTGCTGATCCTAGGCGACCCTCCTTGCAAAGTATGGGAATTTATTTTGAAGTTTCTGATTTTTGGTGACCAAATCGCCCCTCAAGAAGGCCGTACCATTCATGGTGCATTGGGAAGCGTGTAAGAAATAAATTCTGTCTTTTTGTTGTTGTTTCTTCATCTGATTTTGGACGCCTATCTTCCTACAGCACTTTGGCTTTGGTTTCTTGCAAAACAGAGGTAATCTGATGTGGTTATCAGCATTTTATTAATTTCCCAGTTTGCTGATAAGAAATTCCAAAACTCAGATTTTTATATCAGATTGTATTAGATTTTTGTGTTGGACTATTACTTCAGTTTGGGAGTGTTAAATCATTGTTGTAACTCATTCTCCTCTTCGTAGCTTCATTTTCTATCATTGAAATACATGTATTTGCAAACTCTTGAATTGTAAGGTTGCGGTTTAGTAGTACTAATCCAACCAGTATGATTGCTGCAATTACTTGTTTAAATTCATATTAATACCCATGGATGGTTTACCGCCAGTGTGGAAAAACAAACATTTGAAATATCTTTGTACCCACTCTCAAGTGGTGAATCCCCACTCTCCAGTGGATGCCCGCCGTAGCGGATGAATTAGATTGTTGTAGCTTCATGGCTGGTTATCTGCCTCTTAGTTTCAATTTCAATTAATCACTCTGTCATATGTTAGCACCTCGCCCTCAGTGGGATCTTGAGTGCACAATCTTGACGTTGAGTAGTTTCATTTCAAGTACTGTTCTTTAGTTTCTCCGCCATATGTCAACACCTTTCCTTCATTTGGATTGAGTGTGCATTCTTGGCGTTGAGTTTCTTTTAAACTTGGATTTCAGTTTGATGCTAACGCTAATCCAGTTGGCTAGGGCTGGTTTATGTTGTGAAAATCCTTCAAAAAAATTGGTTAGCATATTTCAGTTGGGCACCATTACTAACAATCTTTGAAAATCAACATCATATGCCTCAAGAGTTCCATGTTGCTTCAATTGTGCCAATTCTCGGAATCTCACCTTTGGATCCTTAGTATCAAATCTTTCTATCAACTTATTGGTGAATTCCTCATAGCTGCGGATAAAGTTATGGCCAAGAGTGACCAAACCGTGGTACCACCATTCATGAGCAGCTCCCTCTAAGTGCAATGTGGCAAATTTAATTGCATCCTCCTCCGGCATTGGTCTAAGAGAGAGATAGTTATCCAATTTCTGCGCCCATGCCCTAGTTGTACACTTATCACTCCCATCAAAATGGGCCAAAGTCACCTTTCCAAGAGCTTGTTGATAATCTGTCCTTGGAACCATGGGAGGACGGAAATCATTTCTTCCACCATTTCTTCTATTCCTTTGATTCATAAACTAATCAAAGCTCCACTAGTCTCTAAGATCAGGAGGTAAGGTGGAATACTCCATGTAAGCTTGTCTTGCTTCATCCACCAAAGGTACTGGGGCCTCCACTAGTGGTTGTTCCTCCCTTGAAGTGAACATGGGGAAAAGAGGTCTAGAGGCTGATCCTCTATGACTGCAACATGTTGTCCCACTGTTCTATCTCTTCCCTTGACCTCCATGCTATTATTGCCATTATTCCCATTAACACCACTGTTTTCTCTAGTATGATTGTTTTGGGGCTGAATGTTATTTTGTGTTGCTTGTTGATCCATTCTTGACAACAGTCGTGACATCAAATTTCTTCTCCATTCTAGCTTCTTTTTCCTCCATGGCCTATCTAATACTTTCTGACATATTTTCAACTGTTTTACCAGCACCTTCAACTGCTTTACCAGTATCTCTTAGAGCTTCTGAAAGTGTCTCTGCCTCGGGAACGGGTGGAAACTGATGTTGAGTTTTGGCCTAACTTCTGGTGAAGTTTCTGGTGTCTCTATCGCTCATCTAACAACTAAACACTGTTGGTCACAGAATGGCAAGATCTTGGGCTCTGATACCACTGAAATAAGCCCCTTTAATTTTTTCCAAAATTTTCACAACACAAACCAGCACTACGCCAATGGTTAGCATTAGCTACCAAAAGATAATCAAATTGAATGTGATCTACGCCAAGAATGTTCACCAAGATCCTTAGAAAGGCGAGGTGATAGCATATGGCAATGGATTCTAAGCAACAACTAAATTTGAAATTCAAACTATAATGAAGGTAGGTGGTGATCCAGCCATAAGAAATTCCACACTACCACTTATTCAGTGGGGGAAAAGATATTACAATGCAACACAATTCATCCACTTCTTAGCAGGCATCCACTCAGTATTGGGAATTCACCACTTTTCAGTGGGTGAAATATGAGAGATTTAATTATTATTTTCTCCACGCTAGCGGTAAACCATCCAGGAGTTACAATGTGTAAAAAATTAACACTAGTAAATGCAGCAATTAAATGACTAGAACAGTACTACTATTTACAACCTTACAATATCAAAATAACTGCAAAATTACAAGTGTTTTACAATAGTAGAGAAGCACAATGATAGAAGATGGTTTCCCACACAAGTAATCTCTCAAATATTGAAAATACAACCCAAAATCTGAACTGATACAAACCTGATATGACAAACAGCAAACTGAAATTCTAAAACAGCAATCTATGAAACACCAAAATGTTCACCAATTCAACCAAACTCCTCCAAATGGCCTGAAACAAGTTGCAAAAGCTTATAGGGAAGATGGCGTCCAGTTTCTAACCCTAAAATCACATCAAAAGGCTGAATAATAATTGTGCATGAATTCCAAGACAGCCCTGCAATGGTACGGCTCTCCTAGAAGGGCAAACCTAAAGGAAAAATCAGATTCTTCATATTAAATTCTGAAAATGCACAAGTTGAGTCGCCTCTAGCAAAGGAATGAATTGAGCAAACACCCACAACAAAATTAAAATTACTCTATGAGCTGCAAACCAAAAATCTACTTAAGCTGTATGAATACCAGCAATACAGAAAACTGAAAACATCACCAAAATTCGCCAACATTGAAACACAATCTGCTAGTCTGGATGAGAAGCAGCAATTTTCCCAACTAGGTGTTATCTTTCAAACACGAAATTGGTTCTACGCTAGCAGGTATGCAGTCCTTGAAGCCAAATTCATGAAGTCATTTCAATAGCATAACATTAGCATAAACAATGGATGATCAAAAGCTGGAGCAAAACCTCTCTTTTATAGAGCTTGAGGATGTCTTTTCAAATTCCCAAAATTTCCCTCCAAAAGGGACGCCTATTCACCTTTTTGAAATATTTTACTTTTCAAAATATTTAATTCCTCCTTAATATGGCGTCCAAACTCCAAGGCAAAATAAACATTATAAAATATCAATCTAATGTCTCCATGAGGCGTCCACCCTTGAGTACCACCTTTTAACACAACTTCAAATCATTACATTAGGCCACGGGGTCAATTTAAAAACATAACATTAATTGACTTAAAATAATTTATTTCTCCAAATATTGCACCTGTAACGCCAAAACCAAAAATACTCAACTGCTCCAACTGAAATGGAAACTCACTGAAATGCTATCAATTGGTTCACTACCAAAATTAGAACTTACTAAAAATAGTAAATTCTAAGAAATGCCAAAAAACCTCCAAACAAAGGAAACCCTAATTTCACCTCAACGAGCCTATGGGCCTCTGGAATAGGCTGATGAGCCTATGAACTGATCACTGATGAGAAGGAGACATTACAAAAATCGGCTTGCTGAGTCCGAGGTGAATCCGAGTTTGGCAACACTGGTTAAGACGTCATCAAATCCCTGAAGGATAATATACAACATGCATTGAATCAGTAGAAGCTATACGTTGATCAACATCGCATTGACATGGTTTACTTGAGATTGCAGCCTTGTAGGTAGCCAACTCTCAAGAAAAGTAGGTCAAAGAAACTTAAACCTCACTTCTATGGACCATTCAGAGTCACCAGGAAGATAGGAGAGGTTGCTTATGAGCTTGAACTACTTGAAAGTAGCAAGGTGCACAATGTCTTCCACGTTTCTCGCCTTAAGAAGGCACTTGGGAAAAATGTGATTCCCTCTACAAAATTGCCTCCTTTAGGTGAGGAAGGCTAATTGATATTGATTCTAGAGGCAATGATTGATTTCAAGGAACATACTCTACAGAAGAGGGTTATCAAGGAGTACTTAGTGAAGTGGAAGAACTTGCCAATGGAGGATGCTACTTGGGAGAGTGAGCAGATATTACATCCAAAGTTGCAATCACTTGAGGACAAGCAATCTTGGGGAGGGAGGACAGTAATGTCCCCTACTTGCACCTAGTCAGTACGAGTTTTCCATTAGTCTATTCCAAGGTTCCCATAGGCTAAGTGGATTTGGTTACGGGACTCAGGTCCTCTGATGAGCTTTGTGGAGGTTTTCTAGGTTTCCAACAAAGTTGCTATTCTTAGTAAGTTCCAATTGGGCTCTAATTGGATCACTTGAGAGATTGGACTCGCTATTTTTAGCAAATTTCTATTTTTAGCAAGTGTTATTTTTAGCACCTAGTCTAGGCCTCTATTCCTCAATCTGTTTAGTGCAGTGGTTTCCAATTTTGGCCTTGGTGAGTTCTAATGTTTTCAGAGAAATATTTAATCTTCATTACTTAAGCCTTTTATAAGTCACTTTATGACTTAAGTGATGGGTAACGGGTTCATAAGAGACTCCCTTGCTCAACACCTAGGAAGGTGGTCACTTTAAGTTGTTTTTAAAAAGGCAAGATATGTTTCTAAAGTGGATGCCAAAGTAAGGAGGTTCAATGCTTTTTTTTTTAAATGACTATTGCTGCCTCCAAGGTTGGATGCCCAGATGGGAGAGGAATAAAGTAAAGATACATAATTTATATGAAGAGCTCTTCAAGGGGGGCATACATTTTGGAGGGAAAAGGACTTGAAATTTGGTTGCCCTAATCTCTCCTTCATTCTCTATATATACTCATTTTGAGCCCTCATTTGAGCATCTTGGCTTTTGGTAACTTAAGGTTATACTGCCGGAATGTTTCCAGATCTCTTCTCTGCTGGTTGGAGGACGAATCTCTTCACTAGATAGCTGGCTTCGGTGGTGAAAGACCCTACCTAGCTGGTTGGAGTTCAGTTCATCATATCTTCAGTGTTTTTGGTTGTTTTGGGTGATTGCAGGATTGAATAATATGATATTCTTTGTATTTTGATGTGGGTTTGTGAGTATTGGTGTGGAGTCTGGTCTTTGATATTTCAGTGTTAGTTTAGAGTAGATTTTCCTCAATTTATGAGTGCTGGTGTAGAAACTCTGAATTCTGGAAATGCCTATTTTCTGAGTAGCTGGAAACATTAATTTGCTCATATCTATGTGAGACAAAAAGATTTCATTCTGGATATTGATTCATTAGATTCCTCATAGCTGGGTGCTCCATTTTGACTACTCATTTGTGATGATAGATGGGAATCTGATTTTCTAAGGCAAAATCGCCCCTCCTAGGAAGCTGTGCCATTTCCCTTGGTTTTTGGTTCAGTCTAGTTTTCAATCTGCTGTTACAGAGGTCTGCAATCTGCACATTTGAAGTGTACTTACATTGTAAATGTTGGTTTAAGGAGAAGAAACAATTCAAGATTGTTTAGCACTTGTAATTGCTTATTTGGTGAGGAGTATGGGATGCATTGCTGCTCATTTGAATAACTGGAAGTGCACCTTTTTGGACTGTAATCAGGTCTGATATGGGTTTCCTTAATCTGATTTCAATTTGATCTTTGATATTGTCAATGAGTTATTACATGCTTTGATGTAATGTCTAGATTTTCCCTTGCAATGTTATAATATTGTCAATGTATGTATTCACAATGATGAATTGAATATGAAGCAAACACTTTTGCATTTCCGTCTATTTCTCAAAGCAAACACACAAAAAAAATCAGGGGTGATCATCACATCATCATATGTCTTAAAACTCAACTTATTAAATTAATTCAAAGAATCATGGATGAAAAGGAATGCAACCTACTCATTCTATCACTAAACTCTCTCCATCCCTTTATACTTCTATCCAAGATTTATCTATTATCTTCTAGAATAATATTACTCATGCTCACTATCAAAGGTCAAGAAAAATTTTATGGAAGAAACATTAATAGTAATACCTTTCTGCTCCACCCATTGCTTCTACCATCTCCTTGCAGAGCTTCATGGGTGGTGGAAAGTGTTTAGGATCCCGTCCAAGAATGTATCCAAAGTCAACATGAAAAAGGCGTCCATCATCTGTTAGAAGAAGGTTATCAAGATGCCTGAAAAAAACATGATTTGAAGTTACCATACAAGTTATAAATAAACCTTTCACATAAAGAAATCATGTATTAAACAGTAGGATGAGATAATGAAAGAAAAGACAGTGTAAGCCGATAAATTGACCATATCATGTAAGATCCTGTAAGAAGCCTTGCCTAACTGTCTTGAATTTTCTGTCAATTTGTATTGTTTGTCCTTTTGTCAAGCAGTTGACAAGTGAACTGATTTCTCAGTTTGTACGTTTTCATTTTAATCTTCTGCTCCAGATCTTGATTAGACGAAAACACAATAGTAGCATGCAATACAATTCTTAACACTGTATAAAAATCTGAAGCATCATATAGAACTGAGTCTACAGTGAGTATTCATGAATACACTTTCAATCTCAACGCATTGGGTTACAGAGCTTAGTACAGTGATTGTAATAACAGTGTTCAATGCTTATAAGTAATTTTCAGACTCATAGAAACATCCAAAATCAGGTCTAATCTAGGATTTTAGACATGGACTGTATACTTGCCTTCCATCAGATCATTGTTAGCAGTCCTTAATTAGTTAACACTACACTATGTGACTGATATACAAATTGAAATAATACATGCCCAGAATTATTTAGCATGGCTTTCTCGACTCAAGAGGGAACACAATGTTGTACAGAACTGGAACAACATTTGTAACCATGACTGAAATTACTAAATGAGACTATCTAACTATAACAGCAGTTCAAAAGACTGATTTAGTTAATTAGCTGCTCAGAAATCAGTTTCAGACATATACAACTTGGACATAACTTCTCAAAAATATTTAACATTCTTAGCTGAGTATGACTTGGACGCCTACAACACTACAGAGGACAGATATGCAACTGTGAGCAGCTCAGGAATAAACCTAAAGTGATTTCCAGAATTCTTAAGGAAAATACAAGGTCATACAAGATTTTCAGACCTGGCAACGCAGTTGTTTCCAACCTGGAGATGAAGATAAACCCGTGGAGATGCAGATAAACCCGTCAGGAAACTCCCAGCAGCCGCGTCCACCACAAATACCCCTGTTCTCCAAACGAGACTCCTGAAATGGGAGTCGTTTTGCCTTATACACTCCAACGTCTATGCAAAAGCCTCAAGCAACCAAACCACGAGCTGGGTACAGGAATACAGGGACGATTCTCCTTCTTGCAAGCACGTTTTTGATGATTCCGCCCAGATTCCAACAAAACACGACCATATAACTCAACGTAGAGTTAAGTAGAGACGCCTAGGGCCTTTACAAAGAAGCACACCTTCTATACCAGATTCTGCACTCCAAAATCGACCCTGCTGAAGCCGCTATATCTCTGCAAGTGAGGTTGCGAAAAAGTGACTTAGATCTCAAGACTCCTTCAATGTTTATTTCCAGACCAACCTGAAGAATCATTGCCTTCAAAACTCGAAACCGCTCAGCTAGGAGGTGCTATTTCACACCCGAAACTGCAGCATAGATGCATCCAAACCCTAGGTACATAGCTCGAACCGGCCATGAGAAGATGGTTGTAATTTCTTAAAAAGTCTGAATGGTCGAATGTTCTCTTCTTTTCTCCTTTATGTTTTTCTTTCCCAAACACAATTATAAAGTAACTTTATAATGTTCACTCATTAAATATTTCTTCCACTTAGTCACTTTATAAAGTATTAAATAAATGACTTTATAATGTTCCCTTTTAATAAATATTTCAATGGGTCACTTCACAATTTGATTTATTAATTATTTAATATCCCTTTTTGAAAACAATCTAAGACTTAGGGAATATTAAATAATTAAATTAGTTTGTCCAATTTTTGGGGACATTACAGATCCCTTGCCAATTTTAATATAAATTTTCTGATTTTGGAGCTCCAGGAATATCGTCAAACACTTCTCCTACTGCTGTTTGTGATTTCTTTTTTTTGTATTTTCAATGCATATGTTGATGGCATGAATATGAAGGCTCCTAAATGCAAATGCCATAACTGTAATGAAAGTATGATACAATGCAAGATATATATTTGATTTTCCAATGCAAAAGATGACTGGGATTAAGTGCAAATGAGCAGTTACAGCAATAGATATTTTAGCAAACGCTTTGCAAACAACTCAAACTTCTCTTGTTTGATATTGCTAATATGATCTCCAAACTGATTATAGTGAACTTGCCCTTAAGATAGAAGATTTACAATGCCAACTAAAAAAAGTATATCCCAGCAATGCAAGAGCAACTATATGATATTCAATCTGATATGACAAAGAAAAATCTATAGTGCTGTGAATGACAGCGACTTATTATCCTTCAAGTGTAAAATGCAACCTCCTGATAATACTTGAACAGCGACTATTTGATTGAAGTAATGAAAATAAAATATAAACATCTACAAGCCAATGCAATGTTGTCTATACAATGAAAGCAAGAGAACCTGATTGCAGCGCCCAGATTTGGAAACCTCAATCTTTCTTCCTTCAGGTCGTCTTTCCAGCTATGTATTTGTCTCTCCAATTAGAACGTACTGCTTCTAGAGTCGCTATTCCATATCTCCATAGGGCAGCGCCTAAACATCAGACATTTTCTTCAAACTCGATTTGGAAATATGCTGGCCCAAAATGCTTGACTAAAAGCGACTTCCTCCCAGCGATTGTAAATATGAGTCTTTGATATGGCTTCACTAAAAGTTGTGCCCAGATTATCAAAGGAAATCTCAGGATCGGGCTTCCTTTTGGTGTCTAAAAGCTGCGACTATCACCTCTAGGAATGACGCCAATGAAGATTCGATGATGCCAATAAACTAAAAGTGCGCCCAAATATAAATTTGAATCCCTTTGCTAAATAGTTGCGCCAGAAAAATGACAAGATAGATTCCAGAATCGTAAAAATCAAGGCTGTCTATATGCCACGTTTTTTCCACAAAGGAAATCGATTTTAATATTTGCTTCCTGCATTGGCTCCAAATTCTGATTTATATTTGATTGTCTTTCCCAAGCTGCTCCCAACAAGTGAAAGGCGATTCTTCTTTTTGGCCTGACTCTAAATTAGTCTTACTTGAATTCTTTTCTTATCTGCTCAGCTGTCTATCTCCTTATTTTCTTCCAAACTTCAGAAACTTCTTCAAATAAAATCAATCAAACTGAATATGCTGAATACTCAAAATACTTCAATAAACAATGTCTTCAATCAAACTCTCCAAAATTTGACCAAAGGTCATTAAATTTTGGCAAAAAATTATCCAACAAAGAATAGACTTCCTCCTTAAATGAGATGATGTTTGCAACAATACCTCAGCTGCTGCAAATAAATTCCTCCTCAAGTGCAACAATAAATCAGCTGCTGCAACTTGTAGACCTTCCAGTGAAATGCCATAATAGGCCAGCTATTGCATTCAGTCAACCACTCTTTCAGAAGGGCAATAATACATCAGCTATCGCACCTATCAAGTTCTCCAATGGATTCCTCAACAATTCTAGGTAGGATTGATCTTTCACAACCGAACCTGGTACTCAAGAGTCTTCAAACCCTCAAGCAATGCAAATTCAAGCTTCCTTACCAAATTGCTAATGAGAATAGAATTCAAGACATAAGCATAAGCATGCTCAAATGCAAGGCCAACAGCTCCTTATAAAGATTTCTCAATGCCTTCCAAGAAGTTTCTAGAAATAATATCATTTTGTTCCCTTAAGTGACTTTTATAATTTATTATTTTATTTTAAGTCACTTTATTAAATTAATTAAATACAAAGTCATCTTTTAATTGTACTTTATTGAAATAACTTTATAAATAATTAATTTAATATTTATCCCTTATTTCTCCTGTTCAGCCTTCGGGAATAAATAAAGGCTAAACAATCCTCAAGGTGGCTATCGAAAAGGGGACATGACATATCATATGCTGTTCTAGAAGTGGTTTTGGTATAGGATTTAATTTTTTTTTAGAAGTGTAGATATTTCTGAAACAAATACACTATTGATCAAATGAACTTCTTAACATGCAACAATCATAGAAAATATTGATAGTACAACCACTGTCACATTGAAAAGTTCAAAGCACCTAGAACCAAGAATTTACAAAAACTGATTGCACAAAATATAGCACAAACCAAGACATAAATAATATACTTTCTAATACATATTGAAGAGGCATGGCAAAACCTCTGTTTCCTTGCAGAGAGATGATCTGCTCAAAAACAGAAAGGAATTGCATAGTTTGTACTTTGTACTGCCCTTCAAAATACTATCATAAATGAGCATCTTAACATCTCATCATACTAAAATAAATTTCTGCCAATATTTATCAAAACAATCTACACAGCTTATGATGAGAAAATTCATCATGATTTTCATTGCCAAACTAACACACTCATCAAGACTTCTCAGAAACATTGCATAAGCTGTAGATGAACAATTTGGGAATATTCAACTATAAGAAAGGGAAACAAATGTGCATCCATGACGTACACAGGCATCCATGATGTACCATTACAAAATCAACAATTAGAGTGAAGCATTGATAGTAAATTCATACAGTGCTTTGCAAATGCATTCATAAATTGTATCTTGAATGATACACTTTGAACAAAATGCATTTCTTAGGGACTTGATGTCGATCATGAAGTACCTTGAAATTGGCTTGTGTATGTTGTGTGTAAATGGCAAAATTTTGCAAAAAGGAACAAGCTTTGTCTTGCTCTTTTTTCTGGTGGGGTATAAATGATGTTGTGAGAACAACTGAAATCTCAACATTGGAAGCCATAACAATCTTCAAAAGAGTATACAAATGAGTGCCTCAATTTATAATAACCCCCTCTGATCTAAAGTTTTTTTTTAATTTGTTTTCTGATTTTTTTGGGATTTTGCCAAGGAATACAAGAAATGCAAATATTTGCAAAATAAATAATACCAAGCAAATGCATAAACAAATAAGGCAGATTTTATTAATGCTTTAGGAAATATGATGGAGTCGTACCCGAATTACAGAACATCTGATTTTTTCAGGTCTGATTTTGGAGTTATCGGCAATCTGGAATTCCCACAAAATGGGGTGCACAACTCTATACTCGATAATCATGCCTTGAATTTTCAGTTGTTCTGTTTATAAACCTTAGACGCCTCAAGTTTGACTGTTTGCAGCTCTTAAAACCAATCGAATCTACTCAAAGAAACCCTCACGCCTAACCTTGGTTGTATGGCCTGCATAAAATAGTTCACATGTGCTAGCTGTAATGTCCTCTTCCAAGTGACGGTCTGAATATATTATTAGCTTATTTAATTCCCATAAGCTAATAATTAAAACTAGGGAATTATTTATTAATTAATTAATATTACATTTTTACAAGAAAATATTTGAATAATATTAATTAATTAATTTAAAAGTTCAAAGTGGGACTTTATTATATTTTCCCGCCTAAAGTTCAATTTTAAATTATTCAAACCTTTATGGGTGGTTATTTCTCAAGAGGATATAAAAAGGTGTTTGGAGAATGCTTTATTCATTATCGGAGATTATTTTTTTCTAATGTGAGCTTTTGAACTTGAAATTTCTAGGGTTTCGATGGTGAAACAATTCCACCCTAGCCGGTTTGAAGGGGAAATCACTCAGGTTTTCCAATTGGGTGATAACTGCAATTTTGTGAGTCTCCTGCAAAGACAAAATTGAAGGGAACTATATATTTATTCCTTTGGTTAGAGGTTGAGGGTTGGCGTCTAAGTTTTAGGAAGATTATTCGTTAGCTAGGCATCATACTTCTACATCTTCAGTGGATGTCGGGTGGTCTATTGTCGTTCTACCTAGCTGTGGGTATTGGAGTCATCTATGCTGACTTGAGCAATTGAAATCACCAACTCGAGTTAGGGTTTGGGGCGTGGCTCCTAAGGCTTGATGAGGGCGCAAACCCCAGACACAGAAAATAACCCACAAACAAGAGAATAATTTTAGTATTCAGAAAATGGAACTTCTTACATGCAGAGGATCTCACATTCCCAAGTTCTACAACACATGCAAGCTATAGAAAGCTACAGAATAACCCTTTCGCAATATGCGAGCTTGTCCCCAAAAAGTTACCCAAAAATTAAAAAACCCGCCCATAAATAGAGCTCTTCATTTGTTTGGAGCCAAAACAACATTCAATTTGAGTTTAGGCGGTTTGGCGCCGAAAATTTACAACATGAAGTTCAAATTTCAAAAGAGCATTTGCAATGGTATCTTCTAGAAAGTGCGCCAACTTCGCGGGGTCATAACTTTTGATCCAGGCCTTCGATTCGCGAACCGTTTGAGCCGTTGGAAAGGTCTCAAAGTCAAGAACGCGCTCGAAATCCACTACGCCAATTTCGGCAAGTTTCGGGGCCATTCCGGAAGCTCTAAGTGCCTCAAATCCCACTCGGAAGATTTTAGGTGCAAATCTGGGAAACTAAAACTGCAATATCTTTCAACCCAGGAACCGAAAATAAAAACCGTAAATTGGGAATTTTATTATGATGAAAAGGGTATTCAAAAAATGTAAAAACATCTAAAAACCGAGAAACTTGAAATTTAACTATTTTTGGGTGATGCAAGATTGCCCTTACACCACTGGATGCTCCTGCATCGAGACACGGTAATTTGAGAAGTGACCATGTCACATCTCGATGGTTGAGGAAAACCCAACCAGTCAACCAACAGCCTTAGATAGCCATGATGAATCTTCCACAGGTCATCCTCTCCATTTCACCAGATATTCTTCATACATCACTTTGTTTCGGTACTCCTTCCCACACGACTATCCAAGATTGCCTCAATCTCCTCCCTTTTTAGTAGGTGCTGGAATGTCATCGCCCTACTGCGGTGCTTCCTCCGTTCCACCTTCATGATACTCATCAAATCTGAAATGTTGAACACAGGGAAATATTGATTCAATGCAACTCTACCTCATCTGCATTCCCTAAATCATGCTTCTTCAAAATCTTTGAGGGACCTTTGTGACCTTTTCACACATCGCCCATTCAAAATGGGGACCCCTAAATTTTTTGCTCCATTCGGTCTTTTGGCTTTGGTTTTTGTCTCTCTTTTTGCTCCTTCTTTTCGCTATCTGCTTTCCGAGGACTCTCCGTCTGCGAACTTAAACGTAAAGATTTGACCAAGTCTAATATTAGGGTTTCACATCTTTAGGTCACTTTGGGGTCAAATTGAGTTGGTTGGTTAACTTCGAAGCTTGGCACTACTATTATAACACTTCCAGCAAGTAACCCCTAAATTTTCACTAAATTCTGCCAACTTTCTATTTTTAGTAAGTGTCAGTTTAGGGTTGATTTTCTCAGGATTTTCGCATTTTGACAACTTCATTACATTTTGAACACTTCAAGTTCATTTCTGACAAAATTTGAGTGAAAACGGACGACTTGCTATTTTTAGCAATCCAGCTTCCAGAGCAGATTCCAGGGTCTACATGTTACATTTTCAGAGGCATGTCTGGAGATTCTTTGTGGGTTTTTCGAGACCTTTGCAGTGATATGACATGCAAAGCAGGACGACGACTTTCAGCATTTAGCCTTCGGAGGTCGATATCAGGGTTTGCATGCAGAATTTCTCAGTGCATGTCGACATATTCTTTCTGGGTTTTTCAAGAGCTTCGCAACGGTGTAACATGCAAATGGAACTTATCACTTTTCTGAAACTTGCTATTTTTAGCCAATGCTTGCATGTTGAAGATTTTTCTGGGTTTTTCTGGGTTTCTCAAGATTTTTCGGGCAGTATGACATGCAAAATCATCTGATGATCGGTTGGCCACCTTTTCAGCCACTTTCTATTTTTAGCAGGTATCACTCAAGCAACTGCCCAGCACTTCAAAATTGTAGACTGATCATCACGCAACTGAAACGAGGTCAAACAGAGCTCATTTGAGGAATATGCAAAAAATTAGGGTTTCGAGCTTCAGGGCTAAAAATGAGGAATCAGACGTCAAAATGTCCAAAACTGAAGCGTCCACCATGATCAGCATCCTTCAGAGAGTCTGCTAGCAAAATTTAAAGACAATCGGAGCACTTACTATTTTTAGTAAGGTATTCTCGGCGCAGGCTATAAATAGAAAGTCAATCTCAGGCGCAGCGCAGACAGGCAAGTTTACCAACAAGGAGCACTCTGTCCAAATTTCAAGTCAAACGGAGCTAAGGAAGCCTCAAAAACAAGCACTTACTATAAATAGTAAGTCACTTCAGAAGCAGATATAAACGGCAAGCCAACATCAAGTCTCAGTATAAACAGGTTAAGCAAGTGATAAATACTCCTTGGCGCGAGTTTCAAAAACAAACAAAGTTGCAGAGAATGGAGAATCAAACAATTGCTATTTTTAGCAGGCCAGGGCAAAGAAATTAGGGTTTCCTAAAATCAAGGTCAGAATAGGACAGTCAAGCAGAGGCAGCATCCAGCTACGATCACCACGCTTCAGGCATTTAGCACGTGAAATTTGAAGACTTTCTGAGCAATTTCTATTTTTAGCAGGTTGCTAAAAATAGCAGGTGCATACAAGCATCAAGCATCAACAGCACAAATCAGTTGAAATTCAGAGTAGGGCGAGAATCAGGCTTTCTGAAGTCAAAATTCAGTTGACAGTGCAAAATTCAAGGAACTTTCCAAAAATAGGTGGTCAGGGCAAATTAGGGTTGACAGAGGAAAATCATCCTAAATCTGGCAAGAGGCATAAAATCCACCAAGTTTGATAAAATTTGGAGTCCGGCGTCAAGATTCACCTTGAGAAACTGAAGTGTTGAAAAGTTTGAGTATGAAAATTAAAAGCTCACATGCTAAAATGCGCCCTAGTTTGAAGAGAGGGTAAAATATTCCTAAGTATTGATAAAATCGATGCTCACCCTTGGAAATGCGCCCAGCAAGCTGAAGAAGGTAAGTTTAAAATCTCTAAGGCATGGAAACTAGAGGTGGACCCCCCTAAATGCGCCTATGATGAAATTGGAAGTAGCATGGGTCATATGCGCCTTCAAGAGGGGAATAGATGGTGAAAATTCACTAAGGCGCAAAACTTGATGCTTGACCATCCAAAAGCGCCCAAACATGTTGGAGTAAGAAAATTCGGCTAAGACACTTAAACTAGATGCTCACATGCTAAAATGCACCCTGAGTTGAAGACATAAGAAATTCCCTAAGTGTTGGGATTGAAAGTAACCCATGTAAAATGCGCCCTCAAGTGAAGGTTCGGGGTACTATGTGCGCCCAAGTCAAAAATGGAAGTACATACCTTCATTTGCGCCCTTGAGCTGGAAGGAGGTTGAAAATTTTCTAAGTTTCTGTCATGTCCCCTTCTCAGTGACATCTCTCAGAGGACAGGATTGGCCTATCACACGACCCTCGTAGGCCGATAGACTGGATAGAGGGTCACTTCGGAGCTTGGCTCAGCTTCAGTCAGCAGGGATTGATCAGTTGTCTTTAGATTCGTCGGAGACTATTCGCAATTACTTTATTTTTAGCAGTTCACAGCGGTGTGGATGCTTGCTATTTTAGCAGTATGGCTTTGGCGGGGAATCACTTGAGCTGTCCGACATCAGACGGATCGGTCCTTCGGGTTAGAAGCGAGGGAGATATTAATGATGGTATTGCAAATATTAATTAGTGCGTTATAATATAAGTTATAATTTAATATTATAACTTAAGTGATTGCCTTGAGGGGTCTTCGTGAAGGGGAGCCCGGTTGACGATTAATATTTAAATATTCAGTGGAGAACTATGGAGAATTAAAATATTAAAATATGAATATTTCATTAAAACCCTATTTTCAAGCAAATCGCACTTTTCAGCCTATTAGTGGATTTTGCCTTGGGTTTTGAGCGATTATGAGATTATTGAGTTTTGAGATTGAAATTTGGTCTGAGCCTGAGACTTTAGGGTTTCGCGTTCGATTCCTTGGAGAACGAGCCATCTCCAGCGGAAAGCAATTCAGAGAGTGTGCAATATCACTTGATCTGGTACTCACGGAGGTTTCTTACTCGAAACTCTGAGCTCCAGGAGAATTCCATATCTTGATTATTATCGATTTGACGCATTTGGAATATCATCTATTACTGGCTTCGAGAGACATAGAAATTGATTTAAAGGAGGCCGTACCACCATTCATTACTGATCTGACAGGCCGTACATTTCTGTCAGGGCCGTACCAGCAAGAAAAGACGTGCTCCTTGTCTTGATTCATACGCCTATCTTCAGAGCTCATCTATTCACCATCTGGAGGCGCTGGAGGGTGCTAGAAACATTGGAGATCATCAGACAGGAGAAAGACCAAGCATTTATTACAGCCGTACAACTCTGTACTTTTCAGCTGTGACAGCAGTTACCAGGTTTTCTCAATAAATTCATTCTTTTGCTTTGCATGTTTCAAAAATTGCATTGTACTGTTTCCAGTTGATGAAATTAAAGAGACGCCTTCATCCTAGCTTGTATTTGCTACCATATTGAAGATCTAGTAATTTTTAGAGAATTTATTATTATTTTCTGGTAAAGCCGTACCTTTGCATTTATTGTTAAAAATCCAAAATTTGCAAAAAAATCACAAAAACCTAAAAGCGTCAGAAAAACGTTAAAACACAGTCAGTTTCCGTATCAGAGGGAAACAGGGGTTTCTACAGTGGTATCAGAGCTTGATCCTGCCATCCTAGGGTTTGGCCATCACATGCA
>VDFB02162318.1:0-15340 GCA_007258455.2 Sequoia sempervirens | reverse complement strand
ATCCAATCCAATGTAGGACATGCCCCCAGTGTGATGTGATAAGACAAACTAATTTTTACAATGGGATGAGTAATGCTAGGGGATACCATGATACAAACACTGGATCAAGCTATGATGTGAACATGGAAGCGTGACAAATGCAGAGATGGAAGCATGATGGATGAATAATGTAGAGCAAGTCACATAGTCTCAGATAGATGAAGAGTGCTTATTTTACACAAGGCGCCTGTTTGCTAGGTTTTCACCAAGGTACTTGTCCAAAGCGCCACTGAAGTGGTTTTCACTAGAGGATGATCCTTTTTCTAAATTTTTTTGGATTTTGCATTTTTTGATTTTTTTGGTATTTTTCCAGGACCTTTACCAATGCACTGGATGAGCTAGGTGTAAAACATTTCGAGATACAAGTTGTTGAGGGGTTCATCAAACAAATCCCCTTATGGTGTGGATAACTGATATGCTCCTGATCCAAAGACTGATACTATAACAAAGGGACCCAACCAGTTAGGTTCAAATTTTCCCTTCTTCTCTCGCTCTTGTTGATTATGGGGATTTTATTTTAAGACTAAGTCGCCCACATGAAATGCTCTAGGTATTACTCTATGATTGTAGCTCCTAGATATCCTTTGTTGATAAGCTTTTAAGTGATCAACTGCATGTTGTCGATGTTCATCCATCAATTCTAATTCTTGTAGCCTAGATACTCTGTAATCCTCATCAAAAATCATCCCTTTAAGTGACACATGCAGGGATGGTATCTCAACATCAATAGGTAGAATAGCTTTTGATCCATAGACAAGAGAATAGGGTGTTGCTCCTGTTGGGGTATGGATACTGGTTCTGTAAGTCCACAATGTCGAGTTTAGTTGAACATGCCAATCATGTCCAGCTTCATTGATAGTTTTCTTCAAAATATTTAGGATAGTCTTGTTTGAGGCCTTTGCTTGGCCATTCCCTTGGCGATAGTAAGGTGTATAAAACCGATGTTGGATATGGAATCTTTCACAAAGCTATTGAAAATATTGATTCTTAAAGGGTCGGCCATTTTCTGTAATGATAGATTGAGGAACACCATAGCGACAGATGAGATAATTCAAGATGAATGATGAGATTTGTTTCTTGGTGATGGCGATTAGAGGAACAACTTCAATTCTCTTGGTGAAGTATTCTGTGGTTGTGATTATAAACTTATGTCCATTGGAGGAAGAGGGGTGAATCTTACCTACAAGGTCCAATCCCCATTGACAAAAAGGCCATGTAGCTGTGAAAGGATGCAACTCTTGTGCCAGTGCATGTATCAAGTTTCCATGAATTTGAAATTTGGAACACCTTTTGACATATTGAAATGACTCTTTCTCCATATTCAGCCAGTAATACCCCAATCATAATAATTTCTTAGCTAAGGTTATGCCACTTGAATGTGTGCCACATATACCTTCGTGAACCTCTTGTAAAGCAGTTTCAACTTCGTTACATTCTAGACACTGAAGAAGAGTACCATCTAAACCTCATCTATAAAGCACATCAGCTATTAGGGTGTGGCGAGTAGCTTGTTGAATGAAGTTTCATTTTTGGTTTCAAGATAAGTTAATTGGAAGGGTATTGTCTTGCAAGTAGGTATGGATCTCTCCACAGAGGGAAATGTGAGGGTCGACAATATGGCATATCACTTGGGATTCTGGATCTTCATAGGCTGGGTTGGACACTTGTTCTACCATGAATTCATAACGTCTTCGTTGTTTAGGTATTTGCAAGAGAGAAGCAATGGTGGCCATTGCATTTGTAGCTTTGTTTTCTATTCTAGGAACCTGTGCAAACTTGATCTCAATAAAGTACTTTTTGAAATCATCCACCATCCTCTTGTAGGGAAACAACTTGTCATCCTTTGTTTGATAATCATCATTGAATTGGTTGATGACCAGTTGTGAATCACCATAGACTAGCAATTCTGTGATTTTCCATTCAACAACTATCTTGATTCCAATGATCAATGCTTCATATTCAGATATGTTGTTGGTGTAGGGGAACATTAATCTGTAGGATTTAGGAATTGTGTATTCTTACGGTGAGAAAAACAAGATTCCTGCGTCTGATCCATGTTGTGTATAAGATCCATCAAAGTATAGCAACCACTGTTGTGTAGATATGGTTAGGATATCATTATCAGGGGATTCAATGTTCATTAGATTGTTATCTAACAATGGTGCTTCAACTAGTTGATCTGCTATGGCTTGAACTTTAATTGCTTTCCTTTCCATGTACTGGATGTCGAAATCATTCAATATCATGACCCACTTGGCTAACCTCCCTATTAAAGTAGCTTTGCTGAGTAAGTACTTTAATGGGTCAATTTTGGCAACAAATTTGATGGTGTGAGTCAGCATGTAGTACCTCAATTTTTTTGTAGCAAATACAACCGCTAAGTAGGCTTTCTCAATAAAGGTGTAATTGATCTCATAACCATTTAAGGTCCTACTAATATAATATATAGCTCTCTCCTTTCTTGTAGAATCTTCCTATGCTAATAAGGCTCCCAAAGATATCTTGGTTGTTGCAATGTATAGTAATAATGGTTTTCCCTTGACTGGTGGTATCAACACAGGCGGTGTCATCAAGTACTACTTTAGTTGACTGAAGGAAGCTTCACATTTTTCATCCCACTTGAAAGAGACATTATTGTGTAATAAGTGGTTGAAAGGATGAGTTTTATCAGCTAGTTGTGCAATGAATCTTCTGATGGACTAGAACCTTCCTTGTAATGATCTTATTTAACTGATGTTTTTAGGAGGAGGCATTTCCATGATTGCTTTGACCTTTGCAGGATCCACCTCAATTCCTTTAACTGAGAAAATGTATCCCAAAAGTTTAGCTGATGTTACACCAAACACACATTTCTTGGGATTTAACCTCACCTTGAATTTCTCCAATCTTGTGAAGATTTTTTCTAGAATCTCTAAGTGTCCTTCTCTAGTGTAGTATTTTTCCAATATATCATCTACATAGTCTTCCATAAAGGTATGCATCATGTCATGGAAGATGGTAGTCATAGCTCTCTGATATGTAGCTCCATCATTTTTGAACCCAAAAGGCATCACATTCCAGCAAAAAGTACCTCAAGGACATGTGAAGGCCGTTTTATCTTGATCTTCAGGTGCTATATTTATTTGGTTGTATCCTGAAAAACCATCCATAAGTGATAACATTCCATGCCCAACAGTCAAGTCTACAATCAAATCAATGTTTGGTAGAGGAAAATCATCTTTAGGATAGGCTTTGTTAAGATCTCTAAAGTCTGTGCATATCCTGATGCCCTTATCTAGTTTGGATACCAGAACAATGTTTGATATCCACTCAGCATAGTCAATAGATCTTATAAATCCTGCATCTAATAGCTTTTCAACTCAGCTTTCACCAGAAGAGTGATATGGGGATGCATTTTTCTTAGTTTTTTCTTTACTGGTTTTACGCCAAGTGGTAATGATAAATGATGCATAATGAGTTTTGGATCTATGTCTAGTATGTCAACATATGACCAAGAAAATTTAATTTGCCTCTCCTCAAAGAATTTGGTGAAACGAGGTTTTTCCTCTTATGTCATGGAATCTGCTAAACGTAGAGTCTTCACTATTTTGGCTATACCAACATTGATGGATTATGTAGGTTCTATTAGTACTGAAGATATCTCTTGATAGTGTTCTGGGAGAGTGTCAAACCTTCCATCTCTTGGTGCCTTAGGGGGGTTTTCACCTTGAGATACGCTCTTTGTTTTTACTTTTTCCTAATTTAATAGTGCCATCAGATGGTTTTCACTGTTATACTCATTTCTTATATTTTTCATTATGTAGTTGAAAGGTTTGACACTCCCTTCATCAGGAGCTTCATTCTCAGATTCAATGGTAGAACATGTGTCAGGATTATCGGAACATAGGAAGTTCATGAGGGCATCATCATTTGAAAAGGTGGGTACGTCAAGTGGCTCATTTTGATCCCAATCAATTAGTTTAGGATGCATTAAGAACAAGGAATCATTAGATTGGCCAAGGTCATAAAGTGTAAGAATCAGGATGGCCATGTTGTCAAATTTTCCAATGAGGTCTAGGATGTTACTCTCTTCCAACATGTATATCTCACTCGAAGAATGATCATCTTCACTTGAGTCAATGACATACTGCAATCCATATTCAAGGGGTCTAGAACCAGAGCTTTGTCCTTTCATACATATTGGTGTATACTTTTGGATTACATCGATCTCTTTATTGTGGTAATATTCCTCAAAGAGGGAGTCCCATTTATATTCATTTGAATTTGTTTCATGATCCTCACTAGCCTGTAGCTGTAAGATTCTTTCGAAAACTCTTTGAGTAGCTTCCTCTTTTGAGTCTTCCCTATATCCTTGTCCTGTTTTGTCTTTGGGATTCATTGTGATGAGCTATATTGGTTCAATGATGCCTTCTTTTCTTTTACCCAAAGGACCATTTCCCTCATATCCCATTTTGTTTAGGATTTCCTGACCTTTGCCATACTTATCTATGCATATATTGGACACTGATACCTGTGAAGGTTCTTCATCTTTGTATAACTATTTTAGGACATCCCTGTCTTCTGATTCCTCCACCTGAGTGCTTTCTTTTATAAACTTCCCATCAAAGAGTGTGATGGGTTGTAAATATTGTTGTCTTGAGGTGGATGGTTGTCCATGTGACTTAGGAGAGGATGAAAGTTGTGATAAGTATGAAGATTTCTCAAATGAGTATTCCCCCATGCCCTTGTCTTTTATTTGGATCTTTTCCATCTATTTTGATAAGGCATCAAGCTAACTTCCATTGTTGCATGAAATAGAGTCAATGACCCCTTTGTCTTTTGATTGAGCCTTTTCCTCATACTATCTTGACGAAGAACCCACTAGAATTTCTTTGTTTGATGGATCAAAATTGATGACTTCTCTATTATGTGGTACAAAGGTATCTTGACTTGTTCTGAGTGCATTGCAATATTGGGGATTGTTAGAATCTGTAGCAATGGTGACCTCCTATCCATTGAAAGGAAATTTCAAGCACTGATGATAGGTTGATGGTACCACTTGCATTTCATGAATCCATGGTCATCCCAAGAGTATGTTATATGTCAATTCCTTTTCTAACACCTGACACACTATGTCTCTGATGATTGGTCCCACTTGAATGGGTAAAATGATAAATCCTTGGGAGGATCTCTCTTCATCATCATATGCTTTTATGGTGATTTTCCTTCTAGGATCAATAGAATTTTTAGAATATCCTAATGCACGAACAAGCTTGAGAGTGCAGATATTTAGGCCTGCTCCTCCATCTATAAGGACATGTTTGACACGATGTTTATGGATTAGGACTTCGATGTGGAGAGCAACATTATGTGGATGGGTGGTGGATGCATTGTCATGTTCAGAGAATGATAAGCAATGAGGTGTAGTCAAATGTCCCACCATAGCTTGAAATGTACAAACTTCCAAATTGTTTGGTACTGTGGTGGCAACTAAGCTTGTTCTAGGATTTCTTTGTGTGCCGGTGAAATCTTGAGAAGTTCCAATATGGATATTTGAGCGGGTATCTTTTGTAACTAATCAACGATGTTATATTGAGTTACAAGAAAAATAGTCATTTTGGACATGGAAGGGGTAGCTCCTTTCAATGTTACCTTGGCTTGTCCTCTCGTAATTGCATTGATAGGTGTATTGTATTGATTGTTTGTGATTTTGATGACATTAATTTGATTGTCATTGTGTCAACGCTAGTTCCTCAAATTTCTAAGTACAAGGTCAATAATTTGATGTGAGATGGTGTCATCATTGTGTTATGTTTCCAGTGGTATCCTTCCCTTATTTCCAATTTCACTATCTTGATGGAATTCCTCAACCATCTCAATATAATGAATGGTAGAATCATAAAAATAGTTTATATTCTTCCTTTGGTATTTGATGTAGAGGACTCTCCCTTTCATATAATTTAGGTAAAGGGGTTCTTGAACACCCCTCTATCACTATTTTATGTTTGGGTCCTTCAATGTGTACCTTTTATATCAATGAGATCTGATTGTGGGTTTTAATTGCCAAAATCTTTAGTCATATGAACCTTGTTTTGATGATAATCATAGTAATGTGGCATCGCTCCACCAAAAGGGTTTGACTCTTAGATCCTAGTTTCATGCTTCTAGCACTGTGATAAGCTTACCCTCGGTAAGTTCCTTTAAGGCGTAATCTAAGGATTGTCTCAATGGTGTGAATTTCTGTCAATTGGAAGGTTTTGGAAATGGTGTCGCTTTAGTCCCTGGATTAGTTTGATTGTTTTTTTGGATAGCATTTGGAGTGTTGGGAGGATTGTTGGTCTGATTAGTCTTGGTGGCAACTGCTGTTAGGTTGAATACTGGTTTTGTATTTTTATTTTTAGCTATGACCTCATTGTTACCTACGTTCTTGTTTCGTTGCCAAAATTTAGGTTTGTCCCCACCGTTGTAGTTGTTAGAGGAAGTGGATGAGTTTTTTTCATTGTATACTTTAATGACCCCTCTTTTGACTAAGGCTTCTTCAATTTTAATTTTGTTTTCAATCAATTTTTCAAAGGTAGGGGGACATTGTAATTCCAATCTATAACTCATCTCATTTTTTAGGTTGCCAATGAAAATTTCTATCTTTTCCTTTTCGAGCATGGGACTAGAATACCTTGCAAACAATCTCCTCCATTTTTGCAAGAAAATGAGGAAGGACTCACCCTTTTTCTATTTCAATTTGCAAAGGTCTTTCATGGTGATATCATGATAGATATTGTAAGACTATTGAGTGAGAAATATATTTACCAACTCTTCAAATGTGTTGATGGGGGGTGTAATCTTTGAAAACCATTCAAGGCATGTCCCTCCTAAACTTTGTGGAAACAGTCTCATCAAATAAGTTTCCTCATGCACAAATTCTAGACTCATAGTTTGGAATTCCCTTACATGATCTAATGGATCAGTTGTACCATTGTATTTATCATACTTTGGAAATTCACTATGTTTAGGGAAATGAATCATGTTTATGGATTGATTAAAGGGATAAGGATAAATGTCCTCGATCAAGTATCATTTCGAAGTTCCCCTTTGCATATATAGAACTTGTTGTTGAAGTTTTTTCATTTGGTGAGTTAAAGCAATCATTTGTTTTGTTTCCTTTTCATAATTTTGGGGAGGTTCTTTTAAGATGTTGGTATCAAAATCAGGGGGAAGTTTAACTCCTTGATTGGCTAACATTAATAGGTATTTTTCCCCATCTCTTTCAAAAATATTTTCCAAAAAATTATGGAAGTTGGGGTCTTGTTCTGCTTGTCGGATATCCTCATTGTTTATTTCTTCCCCTTGAGTGTTGTTGAGTCCAAGAATAGGGATTTCTTCTGCATCAGCCATGTTGCTAGGGATCTCACTATTTTGAGGTTCAATGTTAGGAATTTCAATGTTGGGAGTTTCAATATCAAAAGTTTCACTACTCGGACTTCCTATGTTTTCTGTTTCAAAGTTGGGTGTTCCAAATTCCTTGTCCTTGAGTCTTCTCTTTTGTGATCTCGTTTGGACAGGCATACAAGTGTTATGATTTAGACTAAGCTTTGATCTAAGTTTGAAATAGTGCCAAGCATTACAACTAAGTCAAATAGAATGACAAATTCTATTGATTAGACTAAGCTTGATTTGATTGCCTGACATAGTTTCGTGATTAAAGGATGACAAATCCCGATGATGAAACTAGGTTTGTACAAATAAAGATGTGATAGATATTGATGATTAGGCACCTTGAAATGTTTAGACCTAGGTTTAGTTTGAAAAGTTCCACTTGTATAGGTCTGTTTCGACACGTTTAGACTTCTAAGGTATCTAAGGAACGATCTTGGACTTAGAGTTTTGACTCAAGAGGTGTAATTAAGGTACTCAAAACGTTGGAAAAGTCTTGGATTTTGACAATAGTACATCATGTATAACTCTAGATTGTTTTTACAAGATTTCTTGTAAAAATTGAAGGTTAACCTTTCTCTAAAGTCGTAGAGCATAAACAAATGTTTTTTATGTTGTTTTTGACTGAGAGGTTTTATTTTTGGTTTCTGAATCTTGATCTTTCATGAAATCATTATGTAAACCACATATTCTGAAAGGACTGATTTTTTGAAGATGGATGGACCTAAGTTACTGACTTGTCTCAATGAATGTAGTTTTGAATCAAGGTTTTCACTTTCAAAATGTAACATTTTTTTATGGTGTTTTGTTTGAGTTTCATTTTGAAGACACATCAAGTAGAATATACATTCCTAAGGCTATGTAAGATGGTATTCTTTTAGATTCCACATGGTTTTTACCCCAACCGCACTATCTTTTGTGAATGAATTCAGAAGCTTGGCTGAACAGGCTCCCCCTTATAGTGCACTCTCTTCTCAAGCCAACCAAGCTTCCAGTCCCCATGAAAATCCCATGGTGAATTGATCACCTCAACTAAAAACTGTGAGAATGTGGATGCCTTGGCAACAACCATTGCTACACCAAAGAATAGATAAAGGATTTTGGAAAATATTCAACAAGGGTTTTAATTCAGACATTCCGTTCGTAGGGAGTGACCCATGCGGTGAGAGTCCCTTTCGATCCATCTTGTCGGAGCCACCCACGTGATACTTGAACTTTCCCCAAGTATCCACATTTATATCCCGATTGGAAGTCGCTTGGCTTTAGCGTGCTACCGGTTGGGTCGTTCCCTTGGGTGATTACTTTTCCCCACAAGGCAGGCCCTCTAGGATAAACAAAAGCAAGTAAGTATACCCATAGTTTGATCGATCTTTGTTTCACATGAATAAAGAGAGAACTCATGCCATATAATCCACTTACACTTGCACATAAACAAGAATGGGTCTAGCTTTTTGGATCACCCAGTTAAGGGGAGAGCATATGCCTACCATCCATCACATACAAAAGATATGGTGTTCATTAACCCGTTAATTAAGCTATGATCCTAACTTAACCAAAAGGAAACATGATATTCGTTAACCTTTTAATTAAGCTACATTCCTATCTTACCAAAAGGAAACAAGTGAATAATGTCCAACCCCTATAATATGTTAGTAGTTTATCTTTTAAGTCTATGACAACAAATTTTGGGAAAACCTGCAAATGCACAACACAGAAGTGAGTTTTTGATCTGGTGACAAACTGCAAGAGGCACCAGAACAGAGACAAGAGGCGCCAAAATAGAGACAAGAGGTGCCAAAATAGAGACAAAAAGCTCAAAAATAGAGTTAGACAAGCCAGAACTTCCT
The DNA here is from genome assembly GCA_007258455.2 of Sequoia sempervirens. NCBI lineage: Eukaryota > Viridiplantae > Streptophyta > Pinopsida > Cupressales > Cupressaceae > Sequoia > Sequoia sempervirens. Next base: position 6,044 of record VDFB02162318.1, on the reverse strand, counting down.
GAAACAGTTTGCAAGAGGCGCCAAAACTCCAAAACCAATGCAGAAGGGTCCCAAAATAGGTGAAAATGGTCTCGGAACAAGTTGCAAGAGGCACCAAAACTCAAGCAAGAGGTGCCAAAACAAGTGCAAGAGGTGCCAAAACTCTAAAAGTGGTCGAGAATGGTCCCGAAATAGGTGAAAATAGTCTTAGAACAACTTGCAAGAGGTACCAAAACTCAAGCGAGAGGCACCAAAATAGAGACAAGAGGCGCTAGAACTCTAGAAACAACCCATAATTTCCTCAAAACAGGTGCAAAAGGCTCTCAAGTCTCCAATTTGAACCTACGATCATGAAATCTGCAAAAAAGTTAGAAACAAGTGAGGCAAAGGCCCCATGGTGGGCACCATTTTGTGCATGTGTCGAATGTGGAGTGATCTAACGTCAACACAAACCTTAATGAAATGGTTTACATTCAAAGTTTGAAGCAAGTAAAACTACTCTATTCGTAATACAATCAAACCTTTCAAATACGTATCATTGTCCTTTATTTCTCGGGATTTATTAAACCGTTTGGCCCTCAGATTTCTATGGGCATAAAGGTTGTTAAAATTACTACCTAGAAAATGAGATTTGATGCTTAATATGCAAGCTAAGATGATTCCTACATGCAAATGTGTTCTAGAAGAATTAGTGGTATGCTTCTAAATGAAACAAGACGATGGAAATGATGATGAATACGATGACAAATGAAGGATGATGTTGATGATGAATGAACAAGTGGAGATGAGTGAGATGATATGAAAATATAATGAACTATCCATTATTATGCATACAGTCAAATGCAAATATAAAACAAACTAACCTAAAATATAACTATGATGCAATGGGGATGATAAAATGTAACTATGAAGTAATTAATTAATCTAAGATGAGAATGCAAAGTAACACATGATATGAAAACTAAGTATAAGACTCCATGAAAGCTCCAAGCTCCTAAGATAAACCTGCATAGTAACTTTACTCAAATTGTGGATGATAAATGCAAAGGCAAGAGGGTATATTTATAGGGTTTTTCAAGCATTTTGTGAGGTGGCACCTATCAACGGTCTAGATTCGAAGGAGGAGATGAAAGGAATCAAGATGTTGTCTCCTTGACCAAGGAAAACATGCCATGTGTTGGAGAGAATCCCTTGACCAATTGGAAACATGCAAAATGTATTGGATTCCCAAGTGTGTGAAACAAGGACCCATGTGCTCCAAATTTGTTGGAAGTGTGGGGGAATAAAGCCATGTGCTTTTCCTCATTTGTGGAAGTGTGTGAGGATAATTCTAATTAATAATTAGGCTTATTTATTTTCATGCGACCTTTATGAGGTGGCACAAAAAAAGTTGTAGAAATGTGCTCTAATTCTTAATCAGGATTAAGGAAGGTTAATTAAATAAACACGTTTAGGGTATTTTGTTTATTTAATTATTTAGAAGAATGTGATTTTGGAGATTAAAAGGAAAGTGAACAATATAAATAAAGTAAGACCTTATTTGTATGTAGTTGAAGTATTAATCAAATAGGTTGTATTTAATTAATTGAATATGATGACCATTTTTAGGTGTATACACTTCTAACAATCAACAAAATAATTTTAGAAGAGCAGAGTGAAAGCTTCATTTGTGGATTGGTGCAGACCCAAAAATTGGAGCTCTGTTACATAGAATTAACAAAGTTTACAGTTAGTCAATTTTCCATCATAACTAATTTTATCAAATCAAACCATATTACCAAAAGGACTTCCACAAACACTTCAGGGTGAAGCCACAATAGTGGTTTACAATTGAAGTTAGGAAGGAAAACTCACAGAAAATGAATGCATGGCAAAAAAATTGATTTTAGGGGTTCGTATGAACTTATTGGTTTGACTGAACCCATTAGGAGTTCATACGAACCTATTGGTTCGACCGAACCCATTAGGGGTTCGCTAGAACATAGGTTCGGGCGAACCCTCCTAATACTTTCCCGCCAAAAAAACCATCAAAACCCCTTATAGAAGGGGGGTTCGAATGAACCAGTAAGTCTGTGTCTTAAATGGGTTCGAAAGTAACCCTAGGGGTTTGTTCACCTACGGTTCCTCGTCCCTCCCCGAGAAGCCACAAAAAAAAAACTTGAATTTTGGCACTTTGAAGCTCAGTTGAGATGAAAATGAGGACCCCCAAACCCAACTTGGAATAGTAGTCCCTCTGAATGAGCTACCCAACTTAATATAATTTAATATGTTTTGGTTTTGACGTATTTGTTTTTTTTAGTTTTATTAAACATAGGTTTTTCATCAAAAAATGAAGGTCTATGTTCGTACATGTGGAAAAATAGCATATTACTCAAAAATTGAAAAAAAAATATGTTCCCATATTGAAGTCCTTTTCATCCAACGTGCAAAAAAATTGAATTTTATTATACACAAAAGAAGTTATGCTATACAAATGCCAAATAAGGTCCTAATTGTAATTGACGATCCTTGAAACTGAGCCGAAAAGCAAAAAATATTCAATAAAACTATCTAACCAAGTGTGCACTCTGATACTCAGAGTTGGGTAAATCTAAATTCGGTTGAATTATGTACTCTGGTCCCTTCATGGAAAAAAGTATGTTATACTATGTAAGGCCACTTTTTCAAAATAAGTTTTGAAAAAAACCAGTTTTCTTGGGAGATGGAAAAAGGAGTACAATCTGATTCCAAAAATTTTGAAAAAAAATATTTTTAGAATCTACAGAGAAAATGTGACAAGACTCTAGTTTTCATCATCTTCAAATTCTTCATGGTTTAGCCGCTATAGGTTCCCGAATGTAAATATTTAGTTTAAAAAAATAATTTTAGTGTCGAGTTTGGCCAAAAATTGTAAACCACTATTGTGAGATCACCCTTCAAAACTTGTTAGAACCAATAAAAATGATCTGCAATGATCTGCACCATGATCTCTATATCAAGATACAATGTTGACATCAATGACAACACTGCAACACATCGTTATATACCCTTGTACTTATCCCTCATGCTCATGTTTCCAACAATATCATCAATGAAATTCTTCCAACAAACGTATCTAGAGAAGGATAGAGAGAGAAATAAAGAGCTTTAAAAATCTACTTAACTCAAGAGAGAGAGAGGACCTATCTAAAGAAGGATAGAGAGAGAAATCTAAAGAGCTTTAAAAAGACTTAGCATGTTTGAAACTAGTACAAGAATGAAACTTATGATTAAATAATACAAGTATGATTTACTTAATGTGAAAACCTATGAAGGACCCTAATACACATTCAATTGAAACAAATATAAATTAAAGTTTTTTGAAAATGATGTTCGGAAAATTAACCTAGTAAATAATAATATATGGTTAAGAACATGTTCAACTAGTAGTAAAAAATTGGTAACAACATATAAATTTCATGGTCCTTAATATGCAAACTTATGAAGTCCTAATAGACATGATTAAATATATTTTGAAACAAATGTATTTAAATTATAAGTTTAAATGATGTGGAAACAAATATATACTTAAACTAAATGTTTAAAACTAGAAATAACATCCTACTACATGCTAAAAACTTATATTGAATATGATTTTTTTTTTTTGTTGGAATAATATTAAAAATATGAAAGAAAATATGCATACCTTGTTTCTTTCTATGATATTTTGCCAAATTTATTTCATCCAACTATTATTCCCTTTCTTCTAAATAATTTCATGTAGTCTTATTTTGTCTTTTTTTTGTCTCCCATTTTCTTCTTCAAGTAAAAGATGACTTGAAAAATGCTCTACCAAAAATTTTCTTCTCCAAAATATGCTTGATGGATAAAAATGCGATTTAATCTTGCAATGTTGATATGAAAAAATGAAAAAATAAGTTTATATTTATATGCATATGAAATTATTAAAAAAAAAATAATAACTTGGTTAGGGTTGTGTCCCACTTTTTAGCATTATTGGACAACCAAAATCAATGTTTTTTTAGCATTAAATATATTTTGTCAATTCTACCAAACAAATTATCAACAATTTAAAGATGGTGAAAACTAGTTGTATTTTCTTTGTAGATTTAATTTATAAATTGTCTAGATTTAAAATGAAATCCCTATCATTTTGGGTTAGTTTTTAAGTAAGTTTTTAATCATTATTTATTATTTTACTTTGGATGATATTTTATCATAAAACATAAATATTACTATGAATAAAATCTTTATAAGATTTCTTACAATTAGATCATTAACTGAAAATATTTAGTGTGTGCATATTATTTGTTAATTTTAAATTTAATTAATTATTATTATTATTTCAGGTGGCATTGAAAATATCTATCTAGACCTACATTTTATTGTAATATATTTATCTTTTCTTATTTATCACAACTGATTTTTTAAAATTGAAACAAGGACATCAATGTAGAGTAGAATACATTTTTTTAAAACTTTTTATCTAATTTTCTATTTTTCCAAGTGTTTGGAATATAGGTCTTTATTTTTTGTAATAGACCTATTTGTAACATTAAAATTGCACACCTTTATAATTGGACCTATTTGTCTTCTCAATCAACAAGAAATCTTTCTCTTGGCTACACATGTTAGTGTATATATTATTGTATGCTATTATCATGTGCATGTGTATTTATAAATGGTGTTAAGCAGACTTAGGTATCCCAATTAGTGAGAGTTAGCTCACCACCTCTTGCAAGTTTTGAGGAAGTTTTAACTTGCCAGTAGTCTCAATTAGTAGGATTCAACTACCTAGTCTTCTCCACTATTTTGGATGGCAGTTTTTTCCCTCTCTCCTATTTGTACATGTTAAGGAATAAGATTGTGAGAAGATGTTTCTAGAAGAACTAGAATCTTCTAGAAAAGTTACAAGATGTTTCTAGAAGAACTAGAATCTTCTAGAAGGCCTAGAACCTTCTAGAAGGCCTAGAACCTTCTAGAAGGGCTAGAACCTTCTAGAAACTAGAAGCTACTAGAAGTTGTTCAAGGAAAAAGAACATTCTAGTTTTAGAGATATCTAGAACATTAGAAGTTTCTAGATCGTAGAGGCATCAAGTATAAATATGAGGTTGTCCATTGTGAACAACACTACTGTTGAGGTAAGTTGTTGGATTGTATGTAAGCAAGTTAGATCAATATAACTTCTTTCAGCCATTTCACAATTGTTTTATGCTCTTTTTTTTCCTTGTTTATTGTTGCTATTTTATTATTTGGTCATGTTCTTACATAGTATTAGAGCTAGAAATATTCTAACAGGGTTAAGATATTGCTGGATTGATATTTGATCAACAAGATAATCTTTGAAGTGGTTTGATTTATTTGTTTGAGGTTTGTTTTTTTTTCTAACATGGGCTCTACAAATGAAAGTTTGCATATCTTTGATGGAAGTGGATTTGCAGATTGGAAGATTACAATTAAGAATTCTTTGAGAGAAAAGGATCTATAGAGTATAGTGAATAAAGAGAATGGAGATCCTCAACATAAGAAAGAAAAGGAGTTATTGAAATGAAAGTTGGATCAAACTAGAGTAATTATTGGTAAGGCCTTGAGTCCCAATCTTAATAGAAGGTTTGTTTATGTTGATAATCCAATAGAACTATGGGAAAATATAGAAAAAGGTTATAAAGATGCAGATATTGCTAGTGTGTTCAACATAGAAGAAAATCGGAGAACATAGGCCTAGTTGATTTTGAAAAAATAGTTGATTACTTTAATGAGGTTACATATTTAAATTCCTAGTTGAAGAAAATAGGCGTTGAATATGCATAATTTTTTTTTCAGTTGATTACAATGGTTGAAAGTAAGCTTCCCCAACCTTACAAGGTATTTAAATAATCAAGGAAAAGGGTTATTCAGTTAAATCCTAATACCCCCCAACAAACTTTTGATCAATTTTGTAAGTCAGTTTTAGATGAAGAGGCTCAACTTATTAAAGAAGGTTATATTAACAAGAACCATGCGTATGCAGCTAAGAGTAAATAATTTTCTAGATATGATGTTGAAAAGAATAATTGGAAGGGATATAATAAATTTCAAAATAATGG